>OMLP01015294.1:17793-40510 GCA_900302685.1 Spondyliosoma cantharus | reverse complement strand
CCAAACAAATCTCTTCTGCTTGTTGCTTTTCCTTAGTAGTGTTTTTTTAGCAGCTATTTGACCGTAAAGGCCTGATTCGCACAGTCGTGAACAGTTGATGTAGAGATGTGTCTGCTACTAGAACTCTGTGTGGCATTCATCTGGGCTCTAATCTGAGGTGCTGTTAATTTGCGATTTCTGAGGCTGGTGACTCTCTTCCTTTCCTTGGGCGGTCCTCATATGAACCAGTTTCGTCGTAGCGCTTGATGGTTTTTGCGACTGCACTTGGGACACATTCAAAGTTTTTGCAATTTTCCGGACTGACTGACCTTCAGTTCTTAAAGTAATGATGGACTGTCGTTTCTCTTTACTTAGCTGATTGGTTCTCGCCATAATATGAATTCTAACAGTTGTCAAATAGGCCTGTCAGCTGTGTACCAACCTGACTTCTGCACAACACAACTGATGGTCACAACCCCATTAAGAAGGCAAGAAATTCCACAAATGACCCCTGACAAGGCACACCTGTGAAGTGAAAACCATTTCAGGTGACTACATCATGAAGTTCATTGAGAGAAGGCCGAGGGTTTGTAGCGCTGTTAACAAAGCAAAGGGTGGCTACTTTGAGGAATTGTGAGTTTAGGAGATTAGGAGTTATTTCACACTGTTGTGTTTACTACATTCACAGTTTTGATGCTTTCAGTGAGAATCTACAATGTAAATAGTCATGAAAATAAAGAAAAAACATTAAATGAGAGGTGTGTCCAAACTTTTGACTGGTAGTGTGTATAAAATATTGATCAATTAATCTTTAAGGTCTGCATTCAGCTTATATACCTGTGTGTTATCCTTTTTACTGTCTAATAACAGCATCAAGCTCTTCAACCGTAGCACAGCAGAACAGCTGGAACTATAACCAACAAATTGGCCATAAGAGCCTTCCAGCTGCATCTCCCCCATCCTTTTGCAGAGAGGATGAATAGCAGTGATGCAACTTATCTTAGATTGTAGCAATGCCTTTTCAATTTACTGAGACCACGGGTGTCCATTTACAGTAGCTCTGTGTGTTAGGTGTTTCTGAACTACACGAGCTGAGCTGTGAGCGACGGACTACTGCCTGCCTGTGTTCGTCGTATGGCGTTATGTTCTTCATGTTTCACTGCTTGGAAAGAGTTAATTAAACATTTCAAAAAGTAATCAGTTTGACATTCATTCACAGATTCTCATTAGAAACAGTCATTTAATCTTGGGGTCCTATAAGCGACTGAATCGTTAAATCTCCCATCAGTCAGATGTGGACGGATGGTTTTCATATGTGTTCGTTCACTGAGCCACCCCCCATATTCTCATACCATTTATCAGGCCGTCAGATGCCTCTTCACTGAGGTTCACAGAGCTGTGACCGCTGCTGCTGCCGACAGCTGGCCAGGCGTCAGAGCAGCGACAAGTCGCACTCACGCAGAGCTTCATGCTAATGAAGCCTTTCCTGCCACTGTGGACGGTGCTGTGGTCATGGATCAAGCCTGGCTTTCCACAATATAATCAGATCAGTTGTGATTATGGAAAAGGAAAGTGACTGCGTGTCAACATCAAAGTTTTTTTTAAACATCATAGTGCATGCAGAGTATCATGCTGGCACATTAACATTTTAATAGCATATTCAAAGAGCTCTCTGGCTTTGAATAAAACTGTGCATGACTCTTGCCTTATCAGAGGAGTGCTTTAATTTGAAATTACACTATGACTGTTATTCATAGAGTAATAACAGACTGTTGAAAAGCAAGGAGAAAATAAAAATGTAAAAAAGCTGTGATAATTAAGTCTTATTTGATGTATTGTATAAAAGACGGAGGTACCCATACGGCATTATATTCTCTACACGCGGGGGTTTAAAATTTGCAAAACACCAACAGGCTGCATTTATTCTCTTCCTTCAAGCCTCTTATATCAAATCCACAAAAAAAACAACTTCCATTTGAGGAGGGTGTTTGTTCCTATAAGCGAGAATCTTCGAGAAGATTATTGCTACTACTTGTCGATGAGGGCAAATAATCTCTGAACTCAACCAGAACTCCTGATTCACCTAAAATGCAGTCCCGGCGCTACATTAGAAGCAGCATTAAACTTGTGTAAATTATGCAGGTAAAGCAGAGCTATTTTAAACCCAGAGCGGATTAGATCAAGGTGTATGTAGGTGTTACACACATTCTGACAGCATGCCAGTCGAGTATCCGCTCGGTTGGCACACTGTCATGCTGTCATCCACTGCCTGCTAGCTTGGCAAGATAAATATAGATGAGAGGAAAATAGGAGATGAAAGAAAGTAGATGAACCACCAGTGCTGTCCAAACAGATTCGGATCACAGGCACAAGTGGCAGGGCTTGTTTAACTACCTCCACCTCATTTCAGGTCTGCCTCGTCGTCATCATCGCAACAACAGGGAGTTGTTAGTTGAAATAACTGTCAGATTTAATTGGGGAGGAGAAGTCTTTGTGTGCGGTTGCACTTTTTCTGCAAATGGAACTTTTGATTTAATGACATTAGCTGAAACACATGGAGGGATAGAATAATGCATGCCGAGCAGGATATGAAGAAGGTCTTATCCGACTCTGTATCTATGCCCACAGCAATAACGTGTCCTCTGTTTAACATCTAATCTGAGACAATAAAAAGGGAAATAATTCAGGTGCCTCTTCGTCTCATTCTCTTCCTGCTACACCATCTGTCTTTTCGTGTCTCTGCACAGACAGACCGAAGTCATGGAAATCCAGCTGAGGCTTTTCTACATGCAGAGAGAAATGCACAGCTCATTCCTACTCATAGTCTCGCCGCCTTTAATGAGACTAAGACAACCCTCATACGTTTCAAAAGAGTATTAAAAAAGATCTAGTTACGATGGATAAGCAAGGATGAGATTCCATTTTTTTTAAATATGATTAAAAAACAAATTAAGATGCCAATACATTCATCAATAGTCCTACTTCCAGCTCCTTTAGAATGTATGTAAATGTGTAATTGGCTCTGACAATTTCAAGTCCCTCTGTATATTGTTGACATAGATAACAGTATCCCCAATATTAAAATACACTACTTTGCATTTAGTGAGTAGCATCCATCAAAGTTTTTTCATTTCCTTTCAGTAGTTTTTGTTTAATCCTGAGTTAATCAATGACAAGAGTCTCACAGTATTTTTTGTAAGTACCCCAATTATATCATTTACCAAATTAAAGGTCACATGTTATGCTAATTTTCAGGTTCATACTTTTATTTTGAATGTCTACTAGAAAATGTTACCATGCTTTAATGTTCAAAAAACACATTATTGGTTATCTCTCACAGGCCTAAGCAAAAACCATCCACCTTGTCTCTGCATTTGCAACCACAGCCGTGCTGGGGGGCGTGGCCAAGGGTGGTGACTATACGGTTATGGCATCACAACCTTAAAGAAGTGCTGACGGCTCGTTTGAACGCACAGCTTCTGAATACAGGTTGTGTGTATTCCGCCGTGAATTGTGTTTTGATATTTTCACATATTCATTTAGTGGCTAATCCTGCTGCATAAATAAAAATAAATATAATTCTCACCTTCTATAATAAGTGACCTTAAAGAGCTGTAGTTACAGCACTGTGGTGTTGTACAAACCGCAGCAGTGAAGACCGCTTTAGTGTTTTTGAACAAACCGTGGAAACGTGTGAGGTGAATCAAAAAACAACTCTGCATGTCCGAACAAATTTGAAGCTCGGTCTCATCTGCTTGCGGCATTCATGAATAAAGCCCTGACCGCCCCCCCTCCTCTCTGATCTTTGGAGATGCTTTGAAGATCATTGAGTTCTTGGCTTTCAAGCTGACCACCACCCGTGTTCACCATCTGCACAGAAAAAAAAGCAAGCAAAGCTAGATCAATGAGAGCACGAGCCTTTGAAGGAAAATGTTTGTTTTGTTTGTATTGCAGATGCTATCTGAGCAGGGGAAGCGAGAGAACAGAATGGATACCTTATTTTAGAGAAGAGGTCAAATGAGATGTTTGTGACGCACTGACAAGCAGACGTTTTTTGAACAAGAGTTTGACAATAATAAAACAACTTAAAGGAGCTGCAGGGGCCTAAAATAATGGATTTTATTTTACGCTGAAAAACATTTTTTTCACCTTGTCTTTAGCGAGATAAAACAGAATGAAAAATGTCTACTTTCACGAAGGGATGAAAGTTACTCCTTTCTCCTCTGCTATTCGACCTCCTCTCAGATCCAGGGGAATTCACAGCCCCTCAAACAATGACGGAGGTTATCAGACTGAGGTCACAGAGGCAGACAGCTACAGGGAGCTTGCTTTTAAGGAAAAATTTCACTCCCCCTACAGATGAATAAAAATCCTTTTAACTACGGCGGACAGAAGCAGAGCTAAAGTGAATGTCAGGTGTTGAAGAGTGTGATGTGGGCACACAGGGAGCAAGCAGATGTAACGCAATTTGACGTCTGGGAAAACTCTTCAAATAACACGTGAATCCATCATTTCTATTGTTATATTACTTAATTTAACTCCTTTAATCAAATTAAGCATGATGAACAAATCACTTATCCGATGATAAGTAGCCTCACACACACGCAGTGTTTCCCAGATTCTTCCTGCCACAGGGAGGAAGTTGCGACTTATCTCCCCTCTTCCTCCTTGAGATAGTTTATTTTCCCTGTGGCTATAAAGGATGCCAGCATGTAGGCAAGAATGTTCCATCGGTGTTGTGCTTCGACACCATGTATATCTCCAAATGCTGCAAGTCCTTTCTACTCTGGTTCAACTGCCTTCAGAATTAGCGGAGCCACAGAGGATGACATATCTACTGCCCTCCACTCAGTCTTCAGACTCCTTAGCAAACAGCTCCATCAGAATGCTGTTTGTTGACGTCACTCGACTCGAATAAATGTAACCCTATAATAATGATGCTGATGTACCAAAATCGATATGTTGATATTCAATTAATGTTGGCAAAAGATACACAGCAGCTTTCAAATTACAGCTGGACAGAGATGAACGAAACTGAAGGCAGAAGGTAGAGCACTGTTTTCCACAACAGTCCGTTCAGTTTGACCTTCCAGCAATTATAACCCTTGACAGGCAGTGACAGACTGTCGGTCAGCCCCGTTATCAGCAGAGTTCTCTGACAGGGGAATGAACGACCTTGTAGTAGACCCCTACCACAAGAGGCCATCCTGGTGACCTCATTTGACAAAGCAACAAGGAGCAGGATGTTGTTGTGATAGAAACGCTGACCTGCTCTGGGCTAACTAGGTTGCAGAAAGTCACTGCAAATTGTTGTTAGTTTATGAGAGCAGACCTTTGCTCGTCCAAGTTTAATGAGAGAGGAGAGAGAATGCAATTGAGTAAGAATATAGTATTAACCAGATCCTTCCTCATGTTGTTATAAACTACAGTTATCTGTACAACAACAAATAAAACAAAATCTTGCATAGTTACAAAGTTTTGCTCAGTCTGAGAAATTGATCTGTGTTTCAACTAATAGAAAGATATTACAGTAGATGTATTGTGTTTATCGTCCATGCACAAACTCATTTATATCTATTAGGGTTTGAAGTACCAACATCTTTGTACTGAAATGGCTGGTTAATATCACCGTTATCCCCCCAAAATGCTCCATCATTCATCATCCCACAAAAGGCTTTTTCCCTTCAAGGCTGAAATGCTTCTGAGGTAGCAATTAGGCTATCATGCATGGGCAATGTAGCACTTCACAAAACGGTGGTTATGAAGGACCCTCCTTCACACTGAAGGTCAATCCTAGCTGGCTGATATTGATGGGACCGTTTTCAACATTTTCTATACGCAGTAGAAAATGTGGTCGACAGTGAGGATTGTGGATTATCCTGAGCAACTAAGATATTGTTTTTGCAGTGGCAAGAATGTCTATGACAAACAATTAAAGCTGCAACGTTGTTTTTCTTTTCTTTATTGCTACTTGCTGTAAACACAACATTGACATGATAAAGGAGAAATATTGCCATTTTCAGGGTTCATCGTTTATTTTGGTTGCTAGAAGAACAGGTTCATGTGCTTTAACGCTCAGAAGACGCATCAGTTTTCTCATACTGTCCAGTGCTGCAGCACCGTATTCCCAATATGCCTGAAACGCCTTTTTTAAGCTCCTGTCTCTTTAAGTCCCTCCTCCCAAAACCCAGTCTGCCCTGATTGGTCAGCTCATGCATGCCTGAGCCAGCACTGCTCATCGTGTCTCCAGTCAGCTCTGTTTTTGCCGCCATGGTGACAAACGATTATGTCATGGAATTAAAGGCGGGACTACTGATGGGAGAGACAAGTTGAATTTAGTCTTTTTAACTTTCAAGGCCTTTGATATGCACAAGAATCTATATAACACACTGAAGGAAAGGAGAAATAATAGTTCTCCATTAAGTCATTGTGGTTAACAACATTAGGAAGCATTAGGAATCATGGTGTGATAAACCGTTGTTTTCTGTTAATAACTTAAATCTTGCACTGACTTGGGTAACATTTTTGCTAAGTCTGAGAAACTGGTCAGTGTTTCAACTGTCAGTGCTCAATAGCTTGTATTTCCTCTGTTGTTTCCCAAATATGCTACATCATTATCCCACAAATTGCATTCTCTGGGCTGAAAATGTTCTGCGGAAGCATTAAGGCTATTACGGGTAAATAACTCTTCACTGGCACACACTAATAATGTATGAGAGTGAGATTCATTTTAAAACTGATTTTCTGTAGCTGTGGTCAGGAAGGACCCTCCTCCACTGAAAGCGGATCTTGGCTGGCTGATATCAGATATTACAGCGACGTTAAAGAACATTTTAAATAAAACATATTGATTACCATAACTTTAAGTTATCATAATGGGTCATTCAATCCATTGTAAGGTGCATACTGTACGTTATACCATCTGCAAAAACGGACAAAATTGTACATGTTTATAAATATATATGTATTTGTTTTTTGGGATTTTGTATCGTCCTGATATGCAATACATTTTATGTCTTTATTTCATGTTTTGTGTTGTTTATGTAGCCTTATTTTCAGCAAAAGTGACAGAAAGGTTTCATGGCAGTGCAGTGAAAATCATTAGAGGACACAGCTGCTTTTTCCTCTAAATCCTCTTTGTCTGTTGCTCCATCTATTCCAGCTGTTTCTGAGTCAACAACAGTCAGGATTCCAATCTTCCTACTAATTAAAAAAAAAAACTTCCAGTGTTTGATATGAAGGGGAATACCAATATTTTTACAGCACCACAAATTTGTGGAAGCAATCTGTCTGGTTGGCACTGCTAGTTGTTAGCATGTTTGCCAGTACATATCCTACAAATTAAAGAACATCATATCAAAGTTGGATGTCATCCGTCAGTGAGTGAGACGATGTTAAAATCTTGATTCCTCCCCGGTTGACCATTAGCTCTCTGGTGCTGCTCTGAAGCCTCAGCCGCGGTGACAAGCTTCAGATGTTTATCACATTTCTGAAAATGCACACAGCCACAGGAGAAACAAACCTGGCAGGCACACAATGTGACTTATTTAAATGCCCTCAGCCCGGTTTGAAGTTATTTTGCTCACGGGCAAAAGCAGTGATATGCACAAGAACTCAGTGATTCACTGCCGGGTGATTATTATTCACCTCCCGGCTGATGTGGCAAGTGAGGCAGACAAAAATTAATTCAGATGGAGAGTGAATAAGGGAGGCGATGGGAGAAAAAGCCACTGGGATGGTGGAAGAAGTAGAAAGGGGGTAAATCTGGAGGACGATTTGTGCACTGAAGGCAAAATATATACTTATGGTTTAGCACATGTTGCCACAGATTTGATTTTGATCCTGGATGGATAAAATAAACCACATTGAAGATGAGTATCACTTCTTTGCTTGCAAGCCCACAGGACTTCTCCTTCCGTCAGGCCTCAGTAGAAGTAGAAGGCTGTGTCTGTCAGAGTGGACTCTAATAGAGGTCAAGGAGAAGGGAGAGGAAGAGGAGACTGGATAGTGACACAGATGTGCAAGACAGGAGGGGGGGGAACTCTGGGTACTTGGCAAACAAAAGCAGGAAGAGGGGGAGCAGGAGAGGTGGGACACTAGACGACATTGACGGAGAAAGACAGAAATAAAATGCCAGCGGCAGAGAAGAGAGAATCAATTATGGGGGACTTTCCGGAGAGAAATGCTCTTTTTTTAACCTATTACACTGCTTGCATGTGTGTTGGGAACCAGACGATAAGGTGGTGCAACAGGTCGGCTTATGATTGCGGGGCTGGCGATCGACAGCGCAAGGCGGGTGAATGCGAGGCTCCATGAAGGGCTTTTGGGATAACGGCTCTATATAAATGCAGTCCATTTACCATGTGGAGAGGAAAATTACAGCCAAGCTTGAGTGGAATAGGCCCCCGTGGAGAAAATCCATCTGTCTACGAGCTATCATGGCCTGTTTGAGCTGCTGCACCGAGCATCTCGTCAACATTTAGTCAGCGCTGGAGCATCTAAACTGAAACAGTGTCATTAAAAATGATTCTTTTTCAGCATTTGTCTTGTGTAAAAGTGTATTCATATGAGCGTTGACAATTTCAGATGCAGAGTGCAGGCTGCCGGGGATAGATAAGGGGCACGGACACAGTGAATTGGCAGAAACAGCATTAGACAATCTACGCAATTCAGGCTTTCATCAGTATTCCCCGATGCATTCTTCAACTCTAGACAAGTGTTTAATTTTAAAACATAAAAGCCAAGAAATGGCCTAAAGCCACTCTGTATCATCCCCTCTCTGACAAACCACAAAAACAAGCTGGAATACTTGCATCCAACAAAAGGCAAACATTTGTTGTTTGGAATCACATCATGGCAGGCATTCATTATCCTCTTTATGTAGGCTTTTAGAAAAACACCAAATGCTTCGAAGAGGAATAACAGTCGCATGGCTACACGGACAAAGACGATGCGATAAATTCGGTCATTAGGTCGAAATGGGCCGCTTTCTCCTCTCAGACAAATAAGCCATTTATATTCAGGCTCGGCACCACGATATAAATTTCTCAACCAAGCCCCTCTGCCCAATAAATGTGCCTTGATTTTTTGCCTCCTTAAGTCAAAATGGCAGATAGAATTGATGCACTTTTCCTTAAAGGTGCACTATGTAGATTTGGGGAAGACTTTTGGTGGACCCTGCCTCCTTTCTACCTTCCAACAGTGATCTGGGCACCTTATTTTCGTCTGAGAACATCTTGTTTCTTCCCTTCTGGAAAAAGAAGGATATTTCTGAACTTGCATTATCACCTCATTAATTTTGTAAATATCTAAAGTCTGTGTTTGAATTTGTTCTCCAAATCGACATAGTGCCCCTTTCAGTGGCCAAACTTGTTGAGGCACAGCAGCAGTAAACACTTTGTGCACACTAGTAATGCAGACCTCCACACAGCTGATCGGTAATAAAGGTGTCAACTTGTCTCTGGGCATGAATCACTCTCCCCCGCTACAATCTGTGTGATAAAAGCCAGAGCACAGCAGAGGAATGCATTATCACTCCGATACAGCTGATGGATAGGCAGACACACTGACGTCTGATCAGAACACGAATATGCATACAGGGAAGGTCACATCCCTACACACCTATTACCTCCATTAATCGGTGTAATTTAGAAAACACAGTCACTTCGAGGTGACATCTATCAACCTCCGTGTTTTTGTCAAAATCCATTAAGCAGCTATCTAATATAACCAGTTTCCTGCATGTAAAGAAACTGAGCAAAAAGGCCTTATTTCTGTCAGCGGTCTGGCCAGCCGTGCCAAGGACCTCTGCCTTGGAGCCAGTCAGGACAGTGCCAACAAGCTGTTCATCATCCTGTCTGAGAGACAAAAGGGCGAGAGAGAAAAGACAGTAGAGGAGGACAGACAGAGATAAATTCGGATTGCAACACCAAGTCGGACACTGTGAGTACAGACTGGAGTGTTTTAAGGTTATTAACGAACCTAAAACCTTCACTGACATCTTCGTTAGGGTCCAATCCCAGGGAGAGCCGCAGCAAACAAGTGTCTCTCTCTGCTGTCTAGTGTGTTAATTAAAAACGAATAAAATCTAATTGTGACTCTAATCCGGCTTCTGCTTGAATAAACGCACAGTCTAACTTGTGCAGCTGTGTTTCTTATGGAGCCAATTGGCGCTAAAACACATGAGCCATAAAAGTATTGGCAATTTGAAAAATGTACTCAATTAGGCCTTCTTATGACATACAGCTCTGTGTAAAGACTTTATAAATCTATCAGCAGCAAAGAGCCATTAGTTCATTTCATTACTCTGCACAACTCTGTCAGAGCTGCCACTTAAAGGCCTCCACACACACACACACACACAACAGTAAAGACAAAGTTTATCCCGCAGCCAGCCTAAAGTTTTAGAGGTATTTACCCAACAAAGACAGCTAGCGTAACATTGGCCTTGCTGTTAGCCCTCCAGATGTGCTGTCATCACAGTGAAGCCTTCAAACCCAAAACCATTCTGGAATGTCGGGTTATCAGGGGGTTATCAGGTTATCAGGGGCCAATGACATTAGCACGAGCTCACAACATAGCTCCAAGATAGCATGTGCCTGACCAGAACACAGAGAGACCAAACTGACCAGACTCTCTTTAAGACAGCTAGCGAACTGTCAAAGTAACATGTGTTATGTAATGAGTAACTGTAATCTATCACTGAAATTCAAGTTGTAATTCCTTATACAACTTGTTATTATAAAGCCTTACTCGGGGGACTATGGAAATCACTAGGACCCTCACCCTAACCCCTCAGAGATATAATTCAACCGCATCCTCACACTTGCTTTAAGTAGGCCTAACTATGCTGAAGCCATAACATTGGTACAATTCATCGAGCCAAAGAAAATGTAAACCTTAAATATTAAAAAGAGCGCTATAAAATTGTTGGACTCACGAAGCACAGTTTTAGACATGAAGGATCAAAACCGACAGATAGTGTCTGTACATGTTTTTCCACTCTCAATTATTCCCTGTGAAAATCTGGCGCCTACATTGCCCACAGCGCAACTCGACTGCCGACAGCTTGGTCCGATCTTTGTGTGTGTTATTCTTGTATCCGCTAATGTGGCCCCGAGCAGAGATGACTACAAAACTGCGTCACAACATCAGTTGAGGCGACTCACCAGACTTTAGATCTACATACAACCTTTTCCACATATGTGGTAGCGCTCCCCAGGTCCTGTAAGCACACTTTGATGTGTACGATCTGATGAGTCCCCCTTTATCGGACTGATGATTCCATATAGCCACCAAACAAACCAATTGTTTTTCTCATACAATTCCTTAGTAATGCATTTCTGCAAACACTAAATGCTGACAGTTGTTCGCCTTCATTAAGAACTGCTGCAGACTTCTTCTGTGGTGAGGAAATGTTAACAAATTGCTCTCCTCAGAGCACTTGGACATGAGTCAGGGTCTAGGAGTTAATGAAATGTCAATCTCAGCTTCAGAGTATTGACCAACAATTGACTCCCACAGGGAGCAGTAGATTGCTGCCTAACAGGCTGGTAAACTGAGACAGAAGTTGAGTATTTCCTCATTCAGTTTGTCTGACGGCTTCCACTCATTACATCATGTCTGCTCTTGTCATTTGAACTTAATGTAATCTCAGTTAAAGAAATTACTTTCTGCTCGCATGTCAGTAAAATTGCATGTGATTATGTGTGGCCCTCTCCTGTTACCATTAACTAATTTCAGTCTATTACCTGTCATTAAGTTCAGTCGTCAGACTCAGTTTTGAGTAACACATTCAATACTTAGTTTTAATGGTGCTCATTACAACCTTTTCTTTTCTGCGATTGGAAATCTGACGGGCCTCTGACAGAAAACCACCTCTCTGTCAGCTCTCTCACACTCTGATATAAAGAGACAACTAATGACCATTTGGCTCCACCTTTGCCCTCGTGCTTCTTCTTCCAGGAGACAGTGCCAGGAATGAGACCAGATAATGAGGTTGTGCTCGCGCTGCTTCCTCAGTCTATCACTTATCATGAGACATTCTCGTTTGGACCATTTGCCATAGCGCTGCTAATAACTGACAGTTTGGATGGTCGATTCATTTGCTGATTATTTAATTGAGTAATCAACTGATGGTTTAGATCAGAGGTGCCCAAACTTTTTGTCTTCGGGGGCCAAAACTGAAGTCACATGGTGGAGCGTTGTGGATTGTTGTTGTACATACGGAAGCCCAGAGAGGCAAGTGACTTCTCTCATGTTTATGACTTATAATAATATGTAAACATTTTAGTTTTAAAAATTATCAACAGGATGTGAAGAAATAAACAATGTCTATGTATTGTCTAACAGAGATCTGTTGAAGTTAGCATGCTTATCAGGTAGCCCCTAGCTACTCTGTAACTCAAGAGGTGGCAGTCCGATCGAAAACAACACCAACACTACCCGGGTGCTCTGAGCTCCCAGTCTGGCCAGAGCCAACTAATACGACTGCTACTTGCACGGCTAACTAAGCATACTAGCTAACAGCAGCTACGGTTAGCATCATGCTGTCCCCTACATGTCTGAATTGGAGAAGTCACCAGTTCTTACATATGGCACCTTTAAGATCAGCTGAAAAAAAGATTTGCCAGGGTAACCTTTCGAAGTTCCTTAAATTTTCTTTGGGCTTCCATAGTATGATCCCAAGTTCCATTAATTGACTGATTTTCGGCACCAATTGTCTCACATTTTGAAAAAAGTCAAATAAAGTTAGGGATCCTACACAGGCCCATTTAACTCACAACAAATAAAACAGCACATGCAGCGTTTTTTTTTTTTTTCTGCCGGACCAAATCAAACCTTATGGCGGGCTCCACTCTGGGCGGCCCTGGTTTGGATGATAAATGCTCTACAGTACAGTACAGTGACAACAATCTGATCACAGACCAAGCAGTCTCAACAGACTTCTTTAAATAGTGACTGAATGTTTGGCATTTTTGCTTTGACTTAAAAACAAAGATGACTTAAATGAATTAATTAATTTGTTGTCAGCTAATCGGTTAATTAACTAACACCATTATTTGATTATTTTTTACCCAAACTTTTCAATAAGCGGTGTTTGGGTGCACTAGTCCAAACAGATGATAGGTCTGTCTTTAAAGTGTAGAAGGCCTCTGCAATCTGCTGACCACATGGCGCTCAATCAGAAAAAACACCCTCTGTTTCATGGAGTCAACCTGACCTCGGCATTAGACTGTGATATCAGCAGGATGAGCGTGGAGACAAAGTTCAAGCCTCTCCTGGTGCATGAATCTTTAACAGGCAGCTGAAAGATTAATAATGCTCTTGACATGCTCCATGCAGTCGAACTACGGAGGAAGCTCAAATGTGACAACGTCTGTGAATCAGCACGATATTTTAACTGTACATCTATAGGCTTATAGATTTGCACCGGTTGTAACGGCAAATATTCCCTCTCAAAGGCAGGGAGGCGTTTCAGGTCAGCAAGCCGAGCATGGTAGAACACATTATGTCCTGGATAACCTTATGATATTTAGCTCTTCATGCATTTGTGTAGCCAACAAAAGAGGCCTCACAAGGTGCTTTTGTTGAAGTAACTTCTGTAGTTGTAACGTGGGCTAAAAATATCCTTTTAATTTCTCGATTTTCACCATTAAAGCACACTTTTGCATTAAAGATAGGCACGAGCTCCTCATCGCCATGTTGCGCGCTGAATCTCAAGTTGCATTATTTACGATACGCCGCCTAAAGGAAGATCCATGTGAGGTAATTCGACCAATCAGCGAAGCCACTGTTAGCTCCGTCACTCTGTTGGTTTGTTCACAAAGCGTGAAACTGCTAGTTAATAAGGTTGTGTGAAGTCTGGAAAGCCTTGGAGATCGACCTCAGTCAAAAACCATCAGAGTGTGTCCTCCCTAGTTGTAAACTTAGCCAAGAATCACTGTATTAATACCTGTTTTGGCTTGGCAGCCATCTCACCAGTAACAGCACCACCATCATCTCCACCTCCTGATATGACAGATCAGGTGTTGTGAACATGATATAACATTTATTGGAGAAATATCATTATGGTACATATGACAACAGTTTATCATGGCGACTAGGCGTCAACGCTTCACATTTCTTCACTTAAGAAATAATTTGACTAAACTTGAAAGCATTTCAGGCCCGGAATGTGCAGGTGATAAACACCACCGCGTATAACAACATCCACGTGTAAGGAAACATATGGACGTCAGACACATGCGCTGAAATGAGCTCAACACACTGAAATCCCCTCACTGGTCTATGAATAGTACTTTCAAAAAACATTTTCTTCACAACAATGTTTTTGTCAGATGGCAGTGGAAGAGAAGCACCCCAAGGCATTTTCCCTCGCTGTGAGAGAGTATGAATAGCTGTTTATTGGGGTAAGCAGATGCTCCACAGTCAGTGGGAATCACTCGATGCAGATGGGGACCTTGCACTCTCCTTTTCTGCTGCATCCACCACTCCGGCCTCAGACTGAGAGCAACGATCAGAATGACTCAGTCCGAGTCTACAAGTTACATTCTGGTTTTCTTAGAACACAATGGAATCCAACTCCCTTCTTCCCCGTGGGGGATCTTGATGGGAAACTCTTTTAGTCTAGACAAGAGCTATCACAGGAAACTACTGCTACTCTTGACAACATGGGAATATAACCTCCCATTGCTTTGATAGCAGCAGCTGCTGTGAAATCGCCCCATTTGTCATTTTTGGACACTCGAAAACACAGATGAAAGTCGACTTGATCACACATAAAACTTTTTTTCTCTGCTGCTTTCCATCACACTGGAATTGGCATTTTGAAAGACACACTTCAAGTCAGAGAAGGACCATCTGAGCTAGTTTTCTGCTTGGCCTTAGTGCGCTGTGGGGCCACAGCTGTTACGTGGCAGGGATCCAGGGGAGTCCAAGCTGGAGGTCTTGGCAGGACACAAAAACCACGTCTTCTCGTCTCTATACACTTGAGCTGCAATCTTTGGATTCAGTCCATTAATGGATTAGTTGATCTGAAAATCGTTTCAGTCTTTTTTCAAGCTAAGATGTCAAACATTTTCTGGTTCCAGCTTCTTAAATGTAAGCATTTGTTGCTTTTCTTTGTCATTCGTGACAGTAAATGAAGAGACTTTGGGTTTTGGACCATTGGTTGGACAGAAAGCAGCAATTTGAAGACTGTGGGAAATTTTGTGGACTAAACCAGGGGGTACCAAAACTGAAGCTGAATGGTGGACAGCGGCCAAAAGCAAACAAAAAATACTCTTGTTTGTTAAGCATGAAAATCGATTAATGAAACAACAGCATTTTTACTAAACGGCATGAACAGGCATTCATATTATATATATTTTTACATTTTATATATGTATATGTATATGTTTTAACTGATTGATAATGAAAATAATCGTTAGTTGCATGCTTACTATATACTGAATTCTTTAAAAAGGCAAAGGGCTTCCTAAAATGTGTCGGCTGCATGCTTCAGTCGTATATCCCACTTAGGTTTCACCCTCCAGATACGCTGACAACAACAGCCTTCTATAGTCACAATAGGTGAAAACAGTCTGGATTTGAAGTCTCTCTGAACCACAGGGCTTGAAGCTAGAACCCTGTATCACCGGTTTCAGACATTTTTCAAGACACTCGCTGGTTCCGGCTTCTCAAATGTAAGAATTTGATGCTTTTCTTTAACATTTAGGATATCAAATGAAGAGTCTTTGGGTTTTGGATTGTTGTTTGGACAGAAGAAGCAATCTAAAGATGTCACTTTGGGCTCTTTTGGGGATATTTTCACATTTTACAGACCCATCGATTAATCGATATTGAAACTAATTGCTAGTTGCAGCCCGACTACACGCTCAACTCTTTAAAAAAGCCAAAGAACTTCCGAAAATCTGTTGGATTGCTGCTTACGTCATTTATCCAACCTCCGGTTTAACCCTCCCGAGCCTCAACCGTCCTCTATAGTCACCACAGATAAGAGTCTGAGTTTTTTGAAGTCCAGGATCACCTAGCTCATTTGTCTACATTATTTTTTCTGTCCACATCAGCTCAACAGCTGCTCCCTCGGGACACTGAGTCTGCTTCAACGGCTCCTGGTAAGACTTGCCGTGCTGCAAACCAGCTCAGTATCTGAACTCCTCGTCATCACTGAGTCACAGCGCTGCTTCCACTCTGCTGATCCTGCTACCGCCACACTCCTGGGTTCTACAGCAGATTATCAAGATTCATGCTTTCTGACTCTTCTCAATCAAACATCCCTCTGGCACCGAGCAGGACAGAGCAGCAACGCAAAACACCTGAGTCCCAACAACAAGTTGGAGTCATGTGCATGTTTCAGCGAGAGGACTCATATGTAGCATCATTTCATACATGATTTCCTCCCTGTGCCACCAGTTAATGAGCCAGATCCACAAATTCCCATTGGCCACGATATAGGTCAGGTCTGTCCACTGGGGCGTGATGCCACGGCACATCGCTGTATGTCCTCCTCTCACAGCACGCCCTGAGAGATGGGATTGATGTTCCTGATACTGCTTAGCAATACTAATTATGTGCACTTTGCAACCTGACAGGCAGCGCCCAGGAAGAAATAATGCGCTGGCTGGAGGCATGTGCAGCTACGGCAACACACTGGATCCAATGAGTGATAGCATGGAATCATTAACTGTTATATATTATAAATGGAACTGGTGGACAAAGTGGAGCAAAGAAACTGCACACTGCAGGGCTTTTGTGCGCTGTGACATTTCTGCCTGTAATAACACTATCCATCAGTGTTTGGGTGAGTTATGGAGGGATGGTTTCAGTCGCTCACATGTGCTCTGCAAATGAAAGAAATGGTGTAATAGAGCCATACTCACCTAAAATCCCAACAACAAAAAGTTTCAGCACTGCAAACTCATTTGTATCCATCACGCTGTGGGAATCCAGGATCACTCTGAATGAAACCTCAGCTGCAGTTCCGTGGAAATGAACATTTGTAGCGGACCATTATTGACAAAAAAAAAATAAAAAAAAATAAATGAAAAAAAATTATCCCAAATGTGCAGGTCCGACTCCCGTCATGCTGTCATGGGTCGACAGGAATGTGGATGAAGGATTTGGAAGGAGGGGAGGAAAAAAAAGAAGAAGAATTAAGAAGATGCGAGAGAAATCGGATCCCAGAGCGTGATGTGTGACTCGGGATGGTCGCGACCACTTCTCCTGTGAGGAGTCAGAGCTCAGGACCAGTCCCGCTGTCCTGCATCCTCCGTGGGAGGAGGAGGGAGGAGGGAGGGAGGAGGTTTACTGAGTAACTGCGTGCACTTAATCCCTCTCATTCTCCCGTTCATTTCCGTTTAAATGTAAGATAACATGCGGAGCTTTACGTACAGAGCCATTAGGAATCCAGCAAAAGCGCCTATAAAAGGGTCACCAGGCACAGTTTTATTAATTATAACAGACATGTGAACACACACACACACACAGACACACACACACGCAGACACAATTACATTTAATGAAGCTGTCGTGTCAAGCATGCCCTGTGACAATTTTCATCATGCCGTAATCGAAAATAACACGTCATAACTCTAATATGATTGATATGTGATTATGATCATCTAACGTTTAATCTCTCGGGCTGCATCCCTGAACAGCTGTTAGAGGCAGACGAACCTTTTATTTTTCTGTGCAGCAACACTGACCTCTGCTGGCGGCTGGTGGCATTGCACCTTGATCACACATTTAGTCCAGACTGCCTGGATTCACGCAAACGAAACGAACAAACAAACAAAACAATTTGGTAAAACAAAGGCTTTGATTATTTTAATTAAATGTTTCCATCTAATTCTAAGTTCAGTGTAATTGGTCATATTTAAAGGTGCACTTTGTAGTTTTGGAGAATAAATGTTATTCAGAAGAGAAAGAGCTTAATTGACTGTGTTTAATGCCTAAACAAACAAAATAAATAAACTGTAACAGAGAGTTTGTTAATTAAGTTTATGCAGGCATTAAAAATCAGTCAATGAACATCTTTCGCTTCTGATTAACATATTTCCCCAAAACTACATGATGCACCTTTGAGTAGAAACTGAGCTGAAAAGAGATAACTATTATCATGGTGTCAGAACACAGACTCTCACAGAGAGTTATGAACCACGTATCAACAATAAACTCCTCACAGGTAAAATAAACATGTCTGCCAAAACATGCTCCACTATTGGCACACTGCTTTTAAATAGCCCACAGCACAAAAGCCATCAAAACAAAGTCTCTGCACTACTAATGTGGGGGTTGAGGGATGAGGAATAGTTGGAATCAGTTGTTCCAAATTATCTTAAAGCACCAGAGGCCGTATTTGAGTTCTTTCTTTTTTCTTTTTTAGGATGATTGGTGTATGATCGATTTTAATGTCTAGTGTAGTACCTGAGAACAGAGTATTAATGAGTTTGGGTCATTGTGACATTGTTTGTGTCGTATTTTCTGAATTAGCACACATGATCGTGTGGTTTAGCTGTAAATGAGCGTTTATGTAAGGATTTTCACAAACCAAATCTGCGAAAACATGTAGATTTCTGATAACAATTTAGCAAACTCAGTCTCTTTGTAGCTGATTAAAATGTTTGATAATGAGCCAACACATGAAAATGATCATGCTCCCAGTTTTTATCTATATAAACTGAGAAGAGATCATCACCACAATGGGTCTGTAATGTGATGTCTTTGGCTCCTGTCAATCAGTGCTGTGATGGAATGTTACAGTACATTTACTCAATACTGTACTTAAATAGAAAGTTGAGGTACTTGTCTTTGCGTATGTTCTTGTCATGCCACTTTCTCTTTCTTGTTCATGACCCCTCAGGGGGAAATATTGAATGTTTTATTTCACTGCATTAATCTGACAGCTTTAGTTACTAGTTGTTTTACAGATTAACATTTTTGCACACATAGCGGTTGTACAATATTTGGACTCTTGGCTGGACAAACCAAGAACTGTGAAGGCGTCACTTTGGGTTCCAGGCAGTGGAGGAAAGAGGACAGAAAATCTGTAACCAAGTGTGAATACAGTTACATTACTCAGAGTTTTAGTTTTTCTGAACTGTTAATAATAAGGTTTTGTTTTTTCTTAATCTTCAGTCTGAATTACTCTCTACTCCTGCTTTATCCTGCTCAGCAGTCATTTTCACACCTCTGCACCGAGTTTCGTTTTGTTGTCTGTATATGCCGGCCACGATCAGATTACTTAGTGGCAACAAAATTGTGGATGAAAGGTTGAGAAATTAATTCCAGTTGTACTAAGTACTCAGTGTAACTAAGTAGATTGCATGGTGTGATTCATGCTTACAGTAAGTAGGCTACGAGTCATGATGTAGACATGAAAAATACTCATTAAAGTGCAAGTATCCCCAAAAAATGGCCTAATTACAGTCATTTGAGAAGATGTAATCAGTTACTTCCACCCCTGGGTCTGAGTAACTGTGGCAGCATTTCTCACTATTTGTTTTGGGGTTTTTTAGATTTTTTACAAACCAAACATCCAATAAATGAGCGGCGAAAGTAATCATAAAGTTAATGAAAGTTGCAGTTCAATATAAAATAGTCCAACCAACTGACCGTGAGGATCTTCCTTTCACTATAATGCAGGAGTGATGTAATCATATAAGCCTATATCAGTCAGAGAGGTTCATTTTACTGTTACTTTGAATACTGTAAAATAATAACAGCTGCTATCTGTGTTTCGTTGTTTCTGAAACAATGACAATAAAGATTTATTCTATTCTATTCTACTTTGAGTATTTAATATCATTTATTAGTATTTATTTACTTATGCAACATTATAAATGCAGAAATGTTACTTGTAGCACAGTGTGATGTTTGTACTTTCACTTGAGTACAGGATCTGAATAGTGCCTCCAGTCTGAGAAGGAAATGGCCGAAGGGGGCACTTTTCAGGAAAGGGACGCAGCCGCCACTAATCACCTGTCTGTCTGCCAGGAGGTGTTGAACTTTCACCTCCACGCTGATAACGATGATGGTGAGTCGCACCATCTTAGTGGACACTTAGCGTGTTCGCTGTGAATTCCTCTCCACATTTCTAAGATGCGCCGGTGTGACCTCTGAATTCTGACCGAACCGGTTAAAATAGGATGTCAACAAGTGACGCAGGAGAGTCGGAGCTCAGAGTTGTTGTAGGAGGAGAGACTGCTACGCCTCAGTACGGGGCAGCACGAGCAACACGGTGTACAGCCGCGAGGTACGTCCACACGGCTTCAAACTGCCTTTTAACAGAGATTGTATTATTGCTTTGTATGCGCTTCGCTTCTTTTCAGCCCGTTTCATGTCGCTGAGCACTTTTTGTGCTGGGAGACTTTTGAGCCGGGGCTCGAGCGCTTTTCTGTGAGCCCTCGCCGAACTCCGTGTACAAATCTGCATGTTTAATGTTGCAACGCGTGTCCGGACAAACTGCGCGACTCTAACAGCCGAACGAAGACGTCTCACGGTTCAAGGCATGGTTCCAGCGAATTCGGCACTAAGCTGTTCCGGCGGCACGACATTTTATACCCGGTTCTCAGCTCGGAACTGCCCACACGTTACTGTGTTTGACAGCCGGATGCCGGAATAACTTGTGAGGAAAGTCGAATGTTTTTCACTACAGAGTGTTTTGTATGCTACTTTGTATGCAAGCAGTTGTGCTGTTGATCAAAAGTGGATGCTCACGATTCTTGTGCTACCTGGTTTTGGTGTACGAAGGTTGCCAGATTTTTGACGGAGGTTTGGTGGGACACGCTCTTCTTCGCACTTATGAAGCGTGACGTATCTGGCTAAACTTGCAGAGGTTGAATGTTGGAAATATGTAAGCAGGTTTTTGGACTGAATGCTGTAGTATATCAACTCATTATTCGTCTGGTTATGCAGTTTACATGCCACCCAAGACTAGATTTGTATGGGTGTATTCAGTAATCCACATAGGCCTGCTGCAAACCAGCATCATTTGGTTGATGTATAATGGAGCAGTTCAGCTTTAGTGGCTTAGCAGGCGAGCTCATACATGCACATCCATCCACCATCCATTGCAGTATCACAAAGATCCTACCATGGATACACAATGCAGCTGCCTGTGCACGTCCAGAGCCTTGCCACTGTTGCTTATCTGCACATCCTTCTGCTAATTCCCTCTAAACCTATCTACTGTATACCCATCCATAGGCTCAAAGGTAAACAGCCCTGCTGGAAGCCTGACAGACGCTGAAGGTGTGGCAGCAAACAGGGCAGGTCTTACTTTGTCCTGCCAACTTTTTGTTGCCACTCATCTAGTCAGTACAAAGTCATTAAGATCTCCTTGGATGAGTCTCAAGAAGTTTAGGGTGTAAATAATTTGCAGTAGTTTTGAGCATTGCATGTGTCGAGTACACACCCACACTTTGGTTCAGGCTGGATCTTAGTGGTTATGTAAGTATTAGCTGGCAGATAGAGCGGGCACACACCCACAGCGAGGCTGACCTCAAGTGAAGAATACACCGACATATTTGTATGAGACACACACTGCACATAATGGTGCAGCCCAAATAGCCTCTCAAAGGATAACAATTAGTCATAAGCTCGCAAAGCATGAAAACAAACTGAGAGACGGTTCACACAGTGCTGATACCTGATGTATGTTACATGGCTGCAGCAGGCCTGACTGGTGGTTACAGGTTGTTTTATTTTGTCAACACCGGATTAGAGGTCACTAATGCCTGAGATTAATTTAGGGATTTTACTCTTAAAATGGGATATAACTATAACCTTAAACATTCAATTAAATCCATAGAAAATAAGGGTGTAATGCATTTGAAAAAGTCAGGTTGCACCCAACAATTACTGTCTTTATCAAATAATCTGTCAATTATTTTTTCAAGCACTTGTTTTGTTTATATAAAGCTAGAAAAAAGAGATGCAAAGAGACATTTTTAAATCCTCTGCTTGACTGACTCGGGATCTGAAAATCAAACACAGACAAGTTAAAAAGATAAAACTGAGAAAAACTGAAAATTCTGACATTTTAGCAGTTTGAACTGGAGTATGTTTGTCTTTTTTTCTTCAAATTCATCAACTAATTTGGTAATACCCAGATGGGGATACTTGGACTGCCAGACTTTCTGTGGTATTGACAAGGAGCTCCCTGGAAAGATCATTTTCACTATTGATTCGTTGTGGATTTTTTTCAACTGATACTGATAACTGATATCAATCAATCAATCAATCAATCTTTATTAAGGACACAAGTGCAGACGCATGGTCCATAGTTAAGTTAAAAAAAAAAAAAGAAAAGAAAAAGTATAAAAAGGAATACTGCAAATAATTACAGGTATATTTACAGTATACAAAGATATATAAAACAGTTCTCAACTGCCTATTTTGTAAAGACATGAGCGCCAATGATTCCACAGTTTCGATGTGAATCTCACTGAGCTGATTTCAGGACAAACCAGAGTCTGTATAATGGCATTAGATGAGCTGACAAGTCTACACAGATAATTACTAACTGATAACTGATAATTACCCGCATTTATGCACACGTGAAAGGGAGAAAGGCCAAAATGGAGTGAGCAAAGATTAATTAATTAATTAATTAATATGACCTTCTTCTTCTTGTTTCTTGGTGGATCACAAACCAACTTTCAAGCTGCAAACAGCCACCTGCTGAATCGGAGTTTGTAAATGCTGCATCTGGTTTCATCTTAATGTCTTTATT
>OMLP01015294.1:0-17773 GCA_900302685.1 Spondyliosoma cantharus | reverse complement strand
TTTGGTAATACCCAGATGGGGATACTTGGACTGCCAGACTTTCTGTGGTATTGACAAGGAGCTCCCTGGAAAGATCATTTTCACTATTGATTCGTTGTGGATTTTTTTCAACTGATACTGATAACTGATAATTACCCGCATTTATGCACACGCGAAAGGGAGAAAGGCCAAAATGGAGTGAGCAAAGATTAATTAATTAATTAATTAATTAATTAATTAATATGACCTTCTTCTTCTTGTTTCTTGGTGGATCACAAACCAACTTTCAAGCTGCAAACAGCCACCTGCTGAATCGGAGTTTGTAAATGCTGCATCTGGTTTCATCTTAATGTCTTTATTCGTACAATTTCACAGATACAGATAAATAGCCGATCACATAAAATTCCACATATTGGGCTGTTAAATGTCTTGCATCACTATCTTGTATTTATTCTAAGCTGCAGCCACTGATCTGCCACAGACGATGTGGTTTCTCTGTGATGAACAAAGGTTGAAACAACAGGAAAGTAAAAGGCAACAATTTTGAAAATCAATGCATGGTTCAAGCCATTTTTCAAGCCAAAACACCAAGTATTTGCTGGTTCCAGCTTTTACAAATGTCAGGAGTTCATTCTTTTCTTTGCCATATAGGACAGCAAGCTGAGTCTTAAGTCTTTGAGTTTGGGACTGTTGATTGGACAACATAGACCAACTGAATATGTCATCTTTGGTTCAAGAGAATTATGATGGGCATTTTCTGAAATGATATGGACTAATAATCCACAGATTCAACGATTATAGTTAAACTCCTGCCTTACTATCAATCATAGCACTGATATTGCTGTGATACGATCTGCTTTCTTCTGTTGCCTGCGGGAGAGGTAGGATTAAAAACACTCAGTACCATCAATATGGAAGGCGTGTTGGCTTTGGCACGGAACTGGCTGTTGAAGATCTCCCTCCCGCCAATCCTCCTCGTTTTTCTCTGTCTCTCTCTCATGTCGTGTCATGTCAGGCTTTTTTTACAAGCTTAACAGATATTAAGCTCTAATGGGGCCTATGAGTCGTCCCTGAAGGCAAGGTGGATAGGGATAGGTGGAGACGTTCCATGGTATTAAGGAAGGTCAAGAGAGACAAACCAAAGGGCTTCACTCTTTGATCACACGAAACACTGCAGCTTACACAAAGACTATGGACCCTAGGTAGCAATTTCCATCCACTTATAAACCTCTGAACTGGATAAGCGAGAGAGAAAGGGATCCTGGAATGTCCTGTGACAGATAATGGCTGTAGTTTAATTTGTTATGTTTAACGTACAAAGGTTACAGTGACACGTACATCCATTTTTAGATAACTGCCTCATCTGTGTTGTGGTGTGATCATCGTGCTCGGCAGTTGGAACACTAGCGTGGGTTCAGCGTTGGGTTGCAGCAGTAAATGTGCATATGCATGCTTTAGTGACTGTGTGAGTGGGTGTGTTAGCTCTGTGCTCTGGTTGTATGAGAGAAAGTGTGGAGTGAGCAGAGTCGAAAATTGTTATATAACCACAGCTTATAAGTCCAGCAATGCCCTGCTGATGAGATGAGGGAAGCATGACCGGTTGAGCTTCCTTCCACGACCTTTTAGCACTAATTACATTTTTATACATATCGGATTACGAGAAAGGGAGAATGGTGTATGTAAGTCGGCAGCTTCTCATTCAAACAGTCATATTTCAAGCAAAAACACCAAATTTTGTTCATGTATATGTACAAATGTGAGGCTATATTACCCTATTTGCACATGACTAGCATTACCTAGGAACCTCTCGTAATGTAATTGCAGATTAGTTTGTGACCCTAATCCCATGCGAATCTGCTGTGTCTGTCTTTTATAAAGTAAAAAATTCTGCCACATATTTCCTCCCATATTTTGCCTAACAAAAAGTTTCTGTGATGAGATCTGTCTTGTTTTGTCAGACAACTGAACTAAAACATTTGATCACAGCTCATAATCAACAGCTGAGCTATGAGGATGGCTATATTGGCATTTAAAAGTGATGACACAGAACGTTAGGAACATATTCAAGTCCAGCCACAAGGCTTCTTTTACTGGATCTAAAAAAGAAGCATAATTGTATTTATGCTTGTAACACATGAGGAAAAAGGCAAATTAAATCTCAATTATTTGATGGCTATAACATATGCTTGTCTTCTGAAAATAGACGTCACACAGACATATATCCATGAGATAATATCAGGAAATCCAAGTAAAATACAGACTTTGCTTATCCTGTGCTAATGAACCACACAAACTCAATCGTTGGGTGGTACTTTCTAAAGTACAAGAGGTCTCCTGGTAAAACTAGATCCGTGCAAAAAAGGACTTGTGACAGTAAACAGAATGTCTTTTGGTTTTGGACTGTTGGTTGAACAACAACATGTTATCTTAGGCTCAAGCAATATTAAACAGACACTTTAAAAAAACAAAACAATGAGCCAAGAAAATATACACCAATTTTATGCTGGGCCAGAAATGGGATGCTTAATATTTAAGCTTGATTAATGTCTGTGGATTAAAGGGTTACAGTGTATGCACATGTGCACAGCCACTGAAAATATGCCAATGCGACTACATGTTGGGGCTACGGCGATACCAAATGGGGACTACAAGAACGGTTTCTGATGCAAGTACATATTGTCACTGTGGGGAATATGATTAAGACACAATTATGTATGATACATCTGTGTAGTGTTGTGGTGGTGCTGTAGACAGGTGACAGCTATATAACAAAACATAAGATTCACGCACAGTACCTACAATAAGACTATCATTATGTCCTTGTGTTGACCCAATGTTGAACTGTCCCTCAGCAAGAAGCACTGTCCGAGCTGCTTCACTGTGGGGCTGCACAGTCATCTGCAGGATATGAACTGGAGCCGCCATAAAAAATCCTATGCATTAGGAAAAAAAAATAGTATATAAATAGTTTTAGTAATAGTAACTTTTTGTTTGATTGTTTTCAGAGAACAGCAAAATGACACATTCAGTGAAAGGTTCAGGAACCATTGTGATGGAACCGCAACTGGACAGCAGTGTCACCCATCAGCCATCAGACAAGAAGAAACTCACAAAGGTGACACACGAAAATCACATGCACATGATGCACACATTATGTCTGTCAGATGTTTGAATTTACAGCAGTGATCAGAACATAATCCCCTATTCTGAATCTATTACAGCACTAAAACGGGAAGAAGTTGCCCGTTGTGGTGATTCACAGGTCCAGATCCAGAAGCCAACTGGACCCAGATTCACCTCCTGCCTCTCCATCAGTTTCTCCAGGAAGCTAGGCCCTGACAACCCAGAGCTAAGAATCAAGAAGAATTTATACCCCTGTCTACACAGGTAAACAAGGAATAGATATACCCTGTCACAAATGTTAATTAAAGTGAGCACTGACCATGAATGCAGACTGAATAAATGATTTCCCCCTGAGTCACAGTTCAAGGAATAACATGACTTCACTCTCTTCATTCAAGACATGGGTGTAGATAAATAGTTCAAACATTCATCAGGATCCTTAGGCCATTAAATATTTCAGACCAGGAAGGGAAGCACCTGGTCCATGACAATGTTTTCTGCGGGATATATGAATCCCTAGAGTACACAGCAATCAAGTCTAAATGTTAGGACCTGAGTGGAAAAATTAGATCTAATGACACAATGAAGCTGGTGAATCTGCGAAGACCGGTCAGTGATGGGGAGGTGGGAGACAATCATATTATTACTTAATATCTGTTAAGCAGCAAGCAGCAAGGTGATAGGCTAACACTGAAAGTATGTCGCTGTGCTATTGGATAGATGTGTCCGGCTCATGTGAGCAGCTGAAATCAATTTACGGCCCGCTGTTCTCTCTTGAAAGATTGCATTTTGAAGGAGAAATGTCATTAATCAGAAATTTAAAACCAAGTTCTCGACTAGGGAAGGGGCAATATAAGATTTTTATTGCAGATAGCAAAAAGAAATGGTCTTAAGTAGCACAAGCTCATGTTTATTGTGATGTACTTCCATTGTTTGGATAATCATAAATCAGAACAATTGTAAATATCCTCACGTCAGTGATTTGAAAAATCTGTCTAGTTTCACAACCTACATATTGACTTTCTAATTTATATTCAAATGCTGAAGGCAAACTTGGCCTTTTTTATTCCCACAAAAAAACAGTTAAATCTGATGTGTTGAAATGAATTCACAACAAAAGGGGCAAAACAAACAGAGGACAGGAAGACGAGGTACCCACCTGCTAAACCCACCCAATCATGGTTTGCCTAGAGTTTTCCACCCGTTTGTTATCGTAAAACAGGTCTTAACCATTCCCTCAACTTTCCGAACAATGAGGTGTTTCATCATGATTTGGAAGTTGTACAAGCCAACATCCCAGGAGCAGTTTCTGTGGTCTGGAATAGGTAGATCAGGCACTTATGGTCGTATCATTGTCAGAGTTGCTGAAATCATCTCATCATTTAGTCAAACAGTAACTGAACCACTGAACTCTGTCTGCATACTTCAGCCTGTGACACACTAACTAGAGCGGTCAGCCCCTTGTATAAACAAGGAAGTGCAGATTATTATGTAACCCCTAAGAGTAAGATGGACATGATTGCGTTTATATGTTTGTCTTTTCGTGAGTTGACGGTTTGTATTGGTCTGCATTTGAACGTCACACTTCATGCCCCGATAGCCAGTATAGGAAGATAAAAAGCTCTTACCGCCCTTTCAGCAGCCCAACCTTACAGTCTTTACCCAACTTATCACAAATAATTTACCTGCAGACTGTTTCTTTGCATGACGGTACTCCTTGTAGTCAGCAGTACAAGAGAAAATTAGAGTCCTATTAGGTTAGACTTGTTGCTTTTTTGGTTGCATAATTGCTTTAGAAATTGTGTATAATCGAAAAAGGAAGTATATGCCGAACATTTTTCTGAAGCATACTGGAATACATGCGATGCAATGCCAAAGTTTACATTGGCCTTGTGACTAGAGGTCAATGATATAACTTGCTTTATAGGCTCAAGGGAGAACACACCCATTTTTCCTGCCAGCAAGCCACCTGCATTCTTTCATGCCATCCATGTCCTTATATAGACATGTCCTGAGTGTGGGTGATCATGTGCGGTCCATGTGCTGCCATGCACCTGAAAATACCATGCAAGTGCTGTCATAATTTTGTTAAAAGGTGTGACTTTAGTGCACCTGTGACAGTGAGAAAACTGTTAAGTAAAGAGAGAGAGAGGGAGGAGGAAAGGAATGCTTGCTATCCTGTTGATCAGCATTGCTGTGGCAAAGTGATCTCCATGTGATCCTTCAGTGTTTCACAAAAACATTAAGGTAGAGCACAGAAAACTTTACGTGACCAAAATTAAGGTGATTTAGTAAAAGCGGCAACGGTTTATTTTCACTGCCTGATTGTCATGTACATACTGTTCTTAGCTAGCTGTTCCTAGTGCTTATGAAGTCTTGTCAGCCACTTATCTCAGTATCAAACATTTCACAGTTCATTAATGTATGAGTTTCAAACAAGTGTCTATTACATGTCTATTACATATGTATGTGTATATATACATCACTGCAAGTACATTTACTGTAAACACAGAAGAGTACAGCTTACATGATAAACAAAAACAAAACT
Organism: Spondyliosoma cantharus; assembly: GCA_900302685.1. NCBI lineage: Eukaryota > Metazoa > Chordata > Actinopteri > Spariformes > Sparidae > Spondyliosoma > Spondyliosoma cantharus. The sequence goes on along the minus strand of OMLP01015294.1, from coordinate 12,123 downwards.
CAAGTTACCTAGATTATTAAATGCTGTGTCATGTTTATTCCGTACTACATTCATTTTTTATGTTCATATCACATCCAGCAATAACACGAATAAAGTCATATTTATTTATTCATTTATTTATTTACTTAGTTACTCACTTATTTAAAGGAAATCCAACAGCTGCCCAGTGTGTAAGAAAATATGTTATATATTGGTCTAACTTTAGTCAGTGTTGCTCTCATAGCTCATATTTAGGGGAAACCTAATGTTTTGTGCAAACTGTACATTATGTACGATCTACAGTTACAGTAGGTGACAAGTGTAATCGCAGTTAGTATTCCTAATGGGTTTCATGACTTCTTGTCTCCTGTTTTACCAGTTTAACTGAAGCACAGAGGAATGAAACTGAGATCAGCAGCTGTCAGGTAAGAATTAGCCACAATCTTGATCATTACTAAATGAATGAATGTTGTCAAGTGACAAGTTCATAGCCTCTGATATTCTTTGAAAACCCCATGAAGCAGTTTGCTGTGAAATCTTCACAACATACTAAGTGACATTGCGTACTCTTGAAAACGTTTGGTTATCATTTTAAGAGTTAGAAAAGACAGGGTGTGTGTGCTTTTGTGTGTGTGTCCTTGGAAATCTTTCATGTCTGACAAATAACCTGTTTGTCAGGGCCTGAATCTCTTAAATAGCTACACCATGGGAACAGACACTTAAGCAAAGCTCTGGCGTCTGCAAGCACACTATTTGAATATGAGATAGGCCACTGTTGCATACAGTAAATTGCAGAAAGCATTTTACTTTAGTGTGCCATTAATTTGCATTGGTATGTTCAGATAAGGTCAAGTTGACATATGAAAAGAGTTGGGCTTCAATGATGCAGCTAGACATATCTAATAAGTGGTAACAGTAAAGAAATATAATATGGAATGTTGTGTGCTCATGCGAATTGTTTGTGCAAAAATAATTTCATAAAATTAATTTATAATGAAGATTCTAGTTTGGTAAAACAAAAAAAAAGATTAACATCTGGTCAATTGCAATAATTCCTCTTCTCTTTACAGGTTAATGGACAAAGATCACCAACAGACATCTCTATAAAGGTAGTCGGTGACTCTACATTACATGAAAGGATCCCAGCCAAGAAGAAAGAAGAGTTTATCACAGTTGTTTGCAATGAACTGGAGATTTCCCGGGACTTGAGTATAACTCACAGTTTCTCAAATGGGGAAGTTCGACCATATGAGTGTAATGGCTTGCGCACACTTGATTGTGGGTCACAACCAAGGACTTGCACTAAATCAGTTGAGTTAGAGGAAGATATAAAAGAACATACAAAGCTTGAGAAACAAACTGATCCTGTGGAACGCTCCAACCCGACTAGAACCATGCTGTCTTCCACTGTAGTAACAGTTCTTGCCCCACACTTGAGTGGTCGACTAAGACGGACCAAAAGGTTTGACGGAATTGGCAGTTCAGAAGCCCAGGGGAATTTACAAGATGTGACCAACACTATGGAAAACCGTACACAGGAACGCTTTCAGGGGACTATGGACAGGCTATTGACAGAAAGATCCCAAGCCCAATCAAGGTTGCCATTTCCAGGTACCAGGAGCAATACAGTGGGCTGGTCAACTAATAGTGGTCCGTCAAGTTTGGACTATGAATCCAAGAGGAGAATGATTCAGACTGTCTCTTTGGATGTAAACTCTGGAAGGATGGGCAGTAGGAATAGAGATGCAGGTGCTTTAAACCCTGTAACCACAAATGAAACGCGTGTGTCACCTTTCTCACCTTGCTCAAATGAACAAAGGAGGAATCCACAAACGGGTCATCAAGGTGAACTGTCCTCTTTAAACTCGAAACCAACAACCAGCAGTCTGCTTCTGTCTTTGAGAAGAGTTAACTCCAATGGCAAGAACTCTAATGCTGCCTCCACACTTTCTCAGATAAACCCCTCACCTCTGAGCGGTTCGCCAACTGATCGAGATGGAAACGTATTCACAACATACCTTTCTCAAAGCGTTGACAACAATAATGTACAGGAGAGGTCAAAGTCCCTCCTCTCCCCATCGTCTTATTCTTATAAGACAACTGAAACTGGGTCCACCCTTTCCCCATCATCTTCCAATCGAAGAGGAAGGACCACATTTGAATCACGGTTCTTTCCAGCTTCACCTACAAACAAAGATGCACAGGATGCACCATTTACCCAACAACCTCAAACAGCATATAGGACCCAGCCCGGTCTTTCATGTTCCAAACAGGCATTTCTAAGTGGTGGACCATCAGGGATGCAACAAAGTTGCAGGGGCTCAGACATAAGTAAAGACTTATTCTCAGAGAGCTCATTCTCCTCAACCAGACATACCCCATATGACCTCTCTTCCCTCCAAAAAACACATTCCCTCCCTAGAAGGACCACCCTGACATCCACTTCCTGGTGGAAACAAGTTACCCAGGAATCTGTTTCTCCCCTTAAGGTCAATGAAGCAACTTACATCAAAGACAAGCCAAACACACCCGTTGTTTCACCCTGTAATGATAAATATGACTTGGCTTCTCCAAGTCCAGTTGACAACAAAATATTTAGCAGTCCAATCCTCAACAACAGAGACAACAACAACACAACAGAGTCAGTTTACAAAGGTAACATGAACCTTTGTATGAAGACACAGACACATGGCTCCAATTTAAATATCAGGGAACCACAAAAGCCTCACAGTTTGCCTGATGTTCTGTCCAGTTCTAAAATTAGCAGAGCTACAGCACAAACACTACTGAGTCACACGGAAGATCTCACCAAGCATGACGCAAGTAATAGTGCATTAACAGCGAATGTAACTGAACTACCACCTACTTTTCTAAATCCCAAAAGCCCAGAAACACCCACTGAGAGCAGCCGCAAATACAGAAACAATCATTGTACATCCAAAACCAACACCACCCCCTCATCTCCTCACAACAGGAACCCTCAAAGGTTTACCAAACCATCTCTTTCTTTTGCTACCACCGCTCTCACTAGTCAAGCTGTTACCTCTAAAACTGCCTCTGGTCTCCCCCTAACTGGAAACACTATAACTAGTTCCTCCTTTTACTCTAATCCAGTTGCTTCACAGAGCAATATTCATGCATCATCAAATAGCAGCTCTTCTTCCCAAACACCCAAATTCACCAAATCAGGTAATGTCACACCTCTTGGCTTTGAAAGAACCTATGCTTCAGTTCCAAAGCCTTTTCACCCTAAAACTAGTTCCAACTTGATTCCCACAGTCAGTGCTTTGTCTAAAACAAACTACAGTCCTGTACAGTCCACTGCTTCCACTATCTATTCATCTACACCTGGCAGCTATCCTGCAGCCACAACTGTCCCCAGCCAATCCCTTCTTACTCCTCCTCTCACTCCTGCCCTTTCATCTTCTCCCACCACGTCTCTCTTAACCCCCCCTTCCACTCCAATCATTACCAGCCCCAACTACTCAGACAGATCCAACCCTATGGAAGGGAGGACATTTTCAAGCAGCCAAGAAGGAGGCACAAAGAAAGTGCGCCAAAATGGGGAGGCAAAGAGGGTGAGACGAGTGACATGGGAGGACTCGGTTGATCTGCAGCATTCTGAGCCCATCACAGTTGAGAATCCAGAGTCATCTCATGTCCCAACAAGCTCCCCATCTCCTTCCAGGTCCTCACAAAGCATGAGAGCGTCATCCGTCTTTTCCTTTCTAAGATCAAGCAGTCCAACCACAGGTACATCTCCTCTTTGCTCTACTACTCCCAAGACCTCCAGCATACAGGTGGTGAAAGGAGGGCAGTATCGATCCTTATCATCTGACTCTGCTGATTTAGTATCCAGAGAGCGTGAGAGATCTAAGCAAAGACCTAGTGACACCATGATCTCTGACCATGGAGGAAGGGACACACCCAGACAGGAGAGGACGCTATCAGTGGAGTCCGGCACAGTTCAGTGCCGTGCCTCTGCTCCTCTCTCCCTCCCTCCAGACTTTTCAAGTGGTTATAAGCTTCGATATAGCTCCCCACCTTATTCCACTCTCATGTCTTCCAGGTCATCACAGGGAGAAACTAAGACAGTAACCCCCAGATCACCCCTGTTTCAACAACCCTCACATTTGAATTATACCCCACATCTTTCCACAAATACTGACTCGGTTGCAGTCAACACCTTACTTATGTCCAAACCCCCTCTGTCACCCATCAGTCTGCCAAGGCCCCTATTGCTGCCATCCCAAACCAAAACTGCCACTAGAGAAAGCTTAAAGTGCGGTGTTTCAGAAACTGATCAACTCAACAATAATCTGCGCAACAATAGCCAAGATCACCAAAATGACCAGATATTACTTGTCAACAACAGAGTTAATATCGGCCCACAATCTCTGCCAGGTGATAGGACACACAGCTCCTCTACATTTGTGACTGAGACCCTGGTTTACAGGGTGAAATCTAAAGTAGATACAGCTACAGTTGCCCCAAAGGACACCGCACCTCTGCAACATACTGCAAACGCACCAATTCCTATGGAGACAAATTTAAGTCAGCAGTCACACAGGGTGCAGAGTAAAGAAGTAGCAGGTAAACCACGTAGTCCTCCAGATCAAGGATCCAGTGGAAGCAGCTCAACAGGGAGTCAGCCCCCTGATGGTGAAAGCTCCAACAGAAGAATGAAGGAGAGTGTACTCGGTAAAAGCAGATTTTTTTCAATGGAGAGCAACAATGAACAAAGCCCGAAGAGAAGCCGATTTATACTGAAGAAAAGTGTCAGTACACCAAACACCAATCTATCAAGATCAGAGTCAGACAGGGCCAATAAGACTAATAACAAAGTGGACCAGGTCCTTAACAAACTGAGACAAACATTCAGCACCAGACGGTCTGATGATGACTCATCATTCCCATGGAAGTGGAAGCGAGCCTCTCAAACACCTTCTGTAAGCGGCTCGAGTGACATCAGCAATGTCAGTGATGCCACTGATGACAATTCTAAAACTCCAGAGAAGCGAGAGCAGGAGAAAGGGGTGGTGCTGAAGGACAATGAAAAGGTAACTGATGTTAAGAATAGATGGGCACAAAACAGATACACTCTCACATCACCCTCTGCTTCTGGGAGCACAATGACAGGAGATAAGTTTTGCATTTGGTCAGAGAGATCAACTACAGAAACTGACCAAGACAAGCAACGTACTTGTGCAGATCACAAGTCTGAAAGTAAAAACAAACCTCATTTGACAATCCACAGCCCAACAACTGACCAGTTTGACTTTTTCAAAGACAACAGGACAGATTATCAACCTGCAAACCAGTTCCTGTCTTGTAGAGACCCCAGTCCTGGAAGGAGCTCTAACCTCTCTTCTGCTTGTCCTTCTCAATTGGGGAAGTCAGCATCCAGCCCCAGAAGCCCCTTTTCCCCCTTCTCCTCTCTTTCCCCTGTCTCATTTCCTTCACCTGATAATACAGATGACAGTGTCTTCTACAGTCCAAAGCTACAGCGTCGCAGAGAATCCTCCTCACCATGTGAGCCAGCAGAGGGGATAAGCCTGGGGGGTTCAAGAAGAAGCCGGGCGTCCACTGGTCCTCCAAGTGCAAGTTTAGGACATGACAAGGAACGCTTGGCATCCTCCTATGCAGACTTAAAGTATGGCATTGAGCCTGGGAGGTCATTTTCTGTGAGTTCGGTTTCGTCAAGTCGACCATCAGGGCCTGGTCGCATCTCCACTGGATCCAGGTTCATGAGTGTGGGTGATCTCTCTCAATCTGGCTTGACTTGTGGAGGCACAAGCAAGGATATCGATCATTGGCCTGTTACTTCTGATTGGACCACACAATATGATTGCCAGCCCAGTAAGGACGGTCGAATTTCATATTTCCCCAGTGACCCTGGTAAAATGAGATCGAGATCTCTTCCTCGATCACTGACAAGATGCTTGTCAAATTGGAGCTCCGGGGTCTCTGCTTCTCCACCTGTAAATACCACAACATCAAAGCCAGCACGCCTTTGGAGCCCAAACATGAACATTTGTCACTTTGCATGGGATACAGAAGGCCCCCCGACCCCTCCTCCAACACCTCCTCTGTCACCAGCATCCAGGCGAATGTCCCAACCTCCCAGCCTATCCTCCCCTACCTTTCCAAGCTCATCAGGAGCACAACAGCCAGCGGACAGCCAGTCCTCTAGAGGACGTTTGCCCTCCAGGTGTTATGTATCCCACCTTAGCACTTTTGAGGAGTCTTCAGACAGCGGCTCAGACACAACAACAGATGATGAATATTACTTGGAAACAGTTGAAGGAGAAGAAAAAGAGACAGAATTGTGAAAGCAGTCAAGTCTCTGATCCTGGACTTCATTATCTACAAAGAGGAGAGGGACATGAGAACTAAACATCCACAAGAAGAAAGATGGGCTTACATGTAATGTAAAGTGACCTCTTCCTGGCTCTTGTTTTTTTTTGTTTTTTGTTTTCTGTTTACTCTCTCATTGCCACAATGCGGACGTGAGGACAATAAGGACATTTGGTTGCCTGCATGATTTGCTTTTCTTAAGTGGTGGCTGTTTTCCTCTCAAAAAGACACTAAATGAGCAAGCATGATATTGTCAGCATAGGTTTAAAGATGTGTGTATGTACAGTGAAGTAAATATGATCTGCAATCTAAGGATATTAAATACTGTTTGAGACTTGTTTAACTTTTACAGTTAGAACAGTTGCATGGCACGATTGTAGAAATGTTGTTTTAATGATCCAACTACTATGTAAGGTGAGAATTTTGACATAAGGCTTATCTTTAGGTTTCCATTTCATCCTGCTTCTTAGTAAGTGCAAAGGTAATGTGGATTAATGTGGTATCATGAAATTTCATCTGTTTTTCTTCTGTTGTTTGAAGATTTGAAATTAATCATGGTAAATGTTTTAAGTATAAAGCAGATCCAATTTATTTTCTTTGACATATTTTTAAACGGGCAGAGTGTAAAAAGTTTTGTTGACGAGGTTTTTTTTTAATTCTGCGATTAAATATAATCACACTGTATGTCAAGAAATAACATTTGTTATCAGATATTATAAAAGTACTTTATACAGTGCTTGCCCTTATTTGCACACTGACAAATTTCAAAGTCTTAATATATGTTTTATAAATAAATGTAATATTTCCAACAAGAACTCCTGTTTTTGAATTTATGTTTGTGTTAAATATGTGTTTTTGCTTTACAAGTTGGAGACACTCTTCCTGCTGCTTGATGACCCACTTTAACCAGCTTGAATTCTCACCTTTTTCCCATCCCGCATGCCAAAATAAGTGAAAAGGTACGCGGCATATTGGCATGACAAACAGATGATTCAGTGCCAAGGGCTACATTCAAGTCTACAGGAGATGCTATTAATCACAATACTGTGGGTGCTATCTACTTTAAATGGTGTCCGCCATGGGTGGGGCTGTTTTAACAGTTTCACATTATTCAAATGGGTGTTTCCTTTGTTCTTGGCTGTGGCAGCACATAAACTGTTATGGTGATGGCTAGATAAAATATCCATTTGACTGGGTGGATTGAGTCGTTAGGTTATTGCGTGTGTGTGTTTACTGCCAGTATATTTTGTGTCATTACTTTCTCTTCTCCATATGATTTTCACTGGAGAGACAGTCACACTGACACAATACAATCTGCTTCATATTATTAGCTGTGGCATCATCAGGGAAAGGCATGGCTGCTTCACATCATGTGTCACAGCCTTCAGAGCAGTGATTTTGGATCTGTTTTTCCATCTTATGTCATCATAATAACAACACAGCTCTGGTGACATGGCAACGGTGCAACACCTCTCCAGCCAGTAGCCTCATCCAGAGCCCTAGTTTCTCCGGGTAAAGACTTGGAAAAGGCACAAAGCTGAGTCTGTGGGGGGCTGATAAAGGAGACTGACAGGGTGTATCTTGTATTTTGTGCTGGAATGGACCACAAGAAGCAATATTTAAGGCCTACCATAGACCATTTGTTTGGTCTTTAGGAATGTACTTGGATGGTATAAGCCAACAAACGTATTTCTCTTGTGTAAAGGTTACTTGAGTTAACTAAAATTGCATTCAATAATTAATATTAATATCAAGTCACTCTGCATCACATTATATAAAGTCTGTTAAGCTGCAGGCTCTGCAGTGTAAAGGTTAAACGTGCACACGACCGCAGTATCAGCTTTCAGCCAACAATAAACAGCCTCGTGGGAAGTTGCAGCTGTTGGCATGGTCATACCAGAGGATTGTTTGTGTGTGTGTGCGCGTGCGTCCGTGCGTGTGTGTGTGTGTGTGTGTGTGTGTGTGTGTGCATGCATGTTGGGCTGTGCAGAGAGTTTAGCAGGTGCGGTTGTCCAAAATCAACAAAAGACATTACCAAACCAGAGGAACTGCTTTGAACACCGCTATAAAGGAGACCAACCATTTTTTCCTTTTCTTCAGTGTGTTACATAGATTCATGTAAATGTAAAAGGTGTGAAAAGTTAAAAAGCCCAAAGTCTGTGCCAATGGGGGCTCTTCTCTCCCACAGAAAACAAAGTCCCTGAAATGCCTCATCAGTAGTCCTGCCTTTTAATTCCATGATTTGTCGACATCACACTGCGTCACCATGTCACACATTTCCATAATTTATGCCTATGTTCACAGTAGAAATGAAGCTAATAGGACGCTGAAAACACAACAGAGCTGCCCGGAGCTGTGCTGGGTCAGGCATGTGTGCGCGGACCAATCGAGGGGGGCTTGGTATGCAGGAAGGGAGGGAGGCCTTAAAGAGAGCGGTGCTAAAACAGCATCTCAGACAGACAGTGGACAGTATGACAGTGGACAGTGTTTCTGAGCAGTGAAGCATGTTAACCTATTTTAATAGGAAGCCAAAGTAAAATCATGAACCTTATACTGAGCTTAATATGTCTCCTTAAGCACAGTATAATAATATTATCATAGGTATCCTTGTGAAAAAGTATTAAGGTTTAGCTTTTGTGATTGCTGCAAAAAACTGGTCACTTGTTGTATGTTACTGTTGTATATTGTAGTGATCCAATATATCCAAATACACTTAATTCATACACTTCAGCCTTATTCCACGGTAGTACTACCTAATTACATCGTAATACTCTGAGATGTCTCTGAGCCAAATCCTTTAAGTACTGTATTTGTTACACAGACGCATTTTTTTTTTTTTTCCTCGTTAACCACAACACTGGATTGACCCCCTTTGTTGATTGACCATGATGACTATGATTTAACATTCGATGTATTCAAGCATGTACAAATATTTAAACTGTCTTTATTTAAGAAAGGCAAATACTTTCACTTCATTTTTTTCCTTTTTCTGTTATTACAGAGAAAGAAATTGTCCCAAGTGGAGCTCTTTGACCATCTAGTGGTGAGTGAGTGTAGTACACTTCAGCTGCTTCATGATGTTGACTTAACTACACTCCAGTGTCTGCCCCCCTCCCCCTTTTTTTTTAATAAGTAAAAAAGTATTTTCTTATATTAAATGTACAGTATAGGGCTATATCTCATTTGTTTCCAGGTTTGCACCATGAGTAACAATTTCAACGGAAAAACTCCCCACCTGGAATCACTTAAAGACAATTTGAGTCATGCGATTGGTGGTCTCAACCACCAGCAGGTGCTTTGAGTTTACTCGTGCTTTGTTCCTACTCATTCCCTGCTGTACCGCCTGTTGCTCAAGCTACCAGCCTGGCAGTGCAGGCCATTGTCTTATTAGTACAGGGAGCAATGGTTTGAACTCTTCCACTCTTGTCATGTCGAAACATGAAAAGCAACTCTGTTTTCATTTTGTGGTTTGGATTCTGTCGTTGGGAGTTGCCGCGTTAGTTTTCATTATTATTATCTCACCATGCAGGCCACTAATCTATAGTTTTTTCTGTCTCGTGGTGATTCACTTTTTAAGTAATTTCTTTTCACCTTTTTTGATTACAGTAAAAGAATAAAGAAAACAAGGTGGTGCTTTAAAGCTGTATTTATTCTGTTATCCGCTCATGTTGCATGGAGAATAAAGAAACTAAAACACTACCACAACTAAACCATGTCCTTGAAGATCCTGTTAAAGGCGTCACTCTTCTTCATGACCTTTCTGTAAAAAGAAAACAATGCAATCAAAACCTTTTATCCCTGACAGATTATTAGCATTACTCATTGTGCATGGCATCATTCTGACTGTTTGCTGACCTTAGAACCAGTGTCACGGCTCTTTGCTCTCAGCTTGTTGACCTGACTCTCTGCGATGTCTGCCCTCTCCTCGGCTTCCTCGAACTCATGCTGTAACTTGCGCAGCTTGCCCAGATTTGTATTGGACTGTTCCTCCTAAAAAGAATCAACATCAGAGAATGGGGAAAGAGCTGCTGCAGCACTGTTACTGATAAAAAGGCAAATGGACTATATTCTATTAAATGAAGGTGCAGTGTTTTGGCTTACAGCCTCCTCTGCGGTACGCTTGTAGGATTTAACTTTCAGTTGCAGCTTGTCCACCAGGTCCTGCAGACGGCTCAGATTCTTTCTATCCTCCTCCGTCTATTAAATTAGAAAAATACTGCTTGTTAAGGCAAAACTTTTTTATCATTTGGTAAATGTTTATTTATAGTAGCTATTTATGAGTCTTTAGAGTATACCTGGTAGGTGAGCTCTTTGATGCGCCTCTCATACTTGCGCACACCTTTCACTGCATCACTGCTTCTCTTTTGCTCCAGATCCACCTCATTCTCCAACTCTCTCACCTTGAAAAGAACAGTTATGGACACAAATTCTGTTAATGCCATAGAAACTTGTATTGTGCAATATACTGCCAGGCAACACAGTGGAAGTTAGAAATTCTCACCCTGGCCTCCAGCTTCTGGATCTGCTTCTTGCCACCTTTCATGGCTATTTGCTCAGCTTCATCCAGACGGTGCTGCAGGTCTTTGATGGTTTGTTCCATGTTTTTCTTCATACGCTCCAGGTGAGCGCTGGTGTCCTGCTCCTTCTTCAGCTCCTCTGCCATCATGGCAGCGTCAGTAATGGCCTTCTTGGCTTTCTCCTCAGCGTTTCTGCACTCCTGCACCGCCTCCTCCACCTCATTCTGAAGCTGAGCTGTGTCGCTCTCAAGCTTCTTCTTCTGGTTCAGCAGGCTGGTGTTCTGCACAGAATTGTTTTACAGTGAACGCATAAATAACTTGAACATATTTGCATATTATCACACTGTACTAATGTACAGTGATTACAGATTTAGACATACCTGAGAGTGAAGCAGCTGAACTCTCTCACTGACATCCAGCAGTTCCTGCTCCGCCAGTTTACGACCTCTCTCGGTCTGCTCCACCACAGACCTCAGCTCATCAAGTTCAGCCTGCAGCAGGTTGTTGCGTCTCTCCACAATGGCAATGTTCTCCTTCAGATCATCATTGGCACGGAGAGTATCATCCAGCTGCAGCTGAGCGTCCTGTCAAGGAAGATTTCTAATTTTTATTCAGCTCATCTACACTTAATATGCTGTTTACATTAACCATATTAAATTCCATTTATCTGCAAATTCTGAATTGTAGTGTATAGCATATTTATGTATGCAAACTTAATCATTGGTCTACCTTCAGATGAGCATGGACTCCCTTGAGCTGCTTCTGAGCCTCTGCTGCCTGCCTGTTGGCCTGGCTCAGCTGGATCTCCATCTCATTAAGATCTCCCTCCATCTTCTTCTTCACTCTATAAGCCTCATTTCTGCTGCGAGTCTCGGCCTCCAGGGAGCTCTGCAGAGTGTCTGTCACTCTCAGATGATTACGCTTGGCCTGCTCCATCTCCTCGTCCTTCTCAGCCAGCTTCCTCTCGATCTCAGCCTTCATCTGGTTGAACTCGAGCTGAACTCGGAGGATCTTACCCTCTTCATGCTCCAGAGAACCCTGTAAGAACAGATTCTGCCATCAATTTGCATATCCTTTGAGAATAGGACGAAAGCCTTAACAACATACTATACTCTCACCTCAGCTTCCTCCAGAGCAGTTTGTATCTCAGCCTTCTCCTGCTCCAGCTGTTTACGCATCTTCTCAAGCTCATGGATGTTCTTTCCTCCCTCACCAAGTTGCTCAGTCAGGTCAGAAATTTCCCCTGTCATCAAGAGAACATTGTATTCAT
>OMLP01015293.1:0-49443 GCA_900302685.1 Spondyliosoma cantharus | reverse complement strand
GCAAGTGAGCTACGTTTGTAACGTACGTAATTTACTCAACCCTGATGATGCGCAGCTGTGGACATCCTGCGCGTAGCTGTCAGTAGTCAACCAGTGATGTCAAGGAACAGCTTACTGGTATTTAAACTCAATTGTAAAAGCTTTCTCCACACCAATTTTGATGATGGCAGCGCAAAACAGCCCGGAGACCGCAAAAGGAAAAGTGTTTTTGAAGTTGCCGAAAAAAGAAGACTTGGAAAACTTGAACAAAGCAAGAGAAAGTAAAGTAAAGTAAGGCTATGATATTTTTACTTTTAAAATGATGTGGGTTCTCCATAACAGTTGTTGTAGTTTCTGATGCGATGGGCTAGCTTGCTCTGTTGACTAATCATATCCCTTGCCGACTGTTTTCCGATTTGTGAGGTGGTTTCTGTTCCATTAGGCTACACGTAGAAACGATAACAAACAATAAAAAACAGCCGCTAATATTACATGTTTCCCGAGGCATAGGCTAATATTGATCCAAACGTTGTTTCAGTTACGACGAGCAGATCACATCCACGCCACTTCCTCAAAGTGGTTGGATGAGACCGCAGAAGCCTCCGGTATCGGCTATACTTGAAGACCTTTCAGACAGGTTTCCTATGAGGGTGGGTGGGGGAGGAGGCGGTCTCAAGGTCTTGTATTATTTGAAAATTATTTTAACTGTCGGCGATTTGGAAAATCCTCTGTACTGCCTTTAACGTGTAGCACTTTGTAGAAGGAGCTTTATAAAGTTCACTACATTCACTTGTATCAGTTCACGGGGCGGAGCTGCCTCCTCCAAGATGGCGGCGACGTCGAGGTACGGTTCAGCGCTCAATGAGACGTCTATGTAAATATGTCTATGGTGGTAGCTACTTTCATTGGAAAAGAGTTGGCAACACTGAGCGTATTAGCTTTGGTGGTTTTCCTGCTCGCTCTCGAGTCTCGGATAGCATCTCTAACGATAGTTTGCAGGTAGCTAATCAGTCAACCGATAAGCTAACCAGTCATGTCTCCTCCACGTCGCTCGTGCATCTTTCCTGGATGCCACAGTGTGCAAGGTAACGGCTCCGTTAGCTTATTTAAGTTTCCTACAGACGATAACGTAAGGAAACGGTGGGTCGATTTTGTCAAGAGCAGCTACTGTGGAGAGTTCAAAATCACCACCAACACACGTCTCTGCAGTGTCCACTTTACCCCAGATAGTTACAGCAACTATCACCAGGTAAAGTCTGGATTTCTGAAGAGTCCGTTGACGCTGGTCAGTGGGGCCGAACCGACCCTCTCCGTCCCCGGCTTGCATCCTCCCGTCCCACCGACAGCAGGTGCCACCATCACAGCCACCGGCATTACGTGCCCGCCAGAGAGTGTAAGTGTGTGTTTATGTTATAAATATTGTAAATATTGGCAATTAAATGCATTTTGCTGAAAGTGATTTTACATCGTGCATCCTGTCATGCCCATGTAATGTTAGTAAATGGTATTTCATGCAGTCATTACATGATTTGGCCTCATTGCCTGAGCGGAGTCCACCTGACAGCACAATGATAATCCACAGGTAATATTTTATGTGCACCAATATAGCTACGACAAGGAAATATATGTAGACTGGGGTTTTACGTTTGTGTGTAATGTAAAACATGGACCGAGGGACACCTAAAGTGAGGGTCATTCCACCAAATATTGATTGCTGAACTCTTCCTTAGTTAAAACATTAGTATTGTGTTGTTTAGAAATTAATATGAACTTGTTTTCTTTGTTTCTTTATTTGAGGTCTGAAATCACTGGTCTGAAAATCGTTTTGGTTATTTAGACCATTTGTCATTTTCTGCGAATAAATGCTCTAAATGACAATATTTAGATCTGGAATTTGTGAGAATTGTTTGTAATAGAATAAAACAAAACTGTTCGTTGTACTCAAACACATACCTATAAATAGTATTAGTAGAGAGAAACTGATCATTTTGCAGTGGTCTATTAATTTATTATTTTGTTTACAGTTAGTTTTGAATTGACTGGAGAAACAAGTTATCGTTACATTTATATTTAAATTTGACAGTAAGTCCTTAGTGTGGTACACTGTAAATTAATAACAGAGTTTATATCACTTTTCAAATATGAATTAACAAGTTATCATTGTCACATTTGGATATTTTTGTGTCCTTTTTCGCGTGGTGTTCTTGTGCTTTTGTATTTGAATAAGTCACATAAGGGAGAGCTTGTTTGCGAGTGAGCACAAACGCATCATTAGCATTACAGCAGAACATTCTAAATGGGTGTGTCACTCTAACAGATCTTTTAGACGGTGGGCCATTAAAGTGAATATCAGCTGACAGCCGACACATTTTCACCTCTGTACCTGAGTCAAGCTGATAACTTGAAGACTGGAGGGTATGTGGTCATCAGTTGTCTTTTCAAGCAACTGGTCTCCATTTGAAAACAAGTCTGCACAAGTACAGTGAAATGTTATTGTTTTAAAGTAAGATGTGTTTTTTCTAGTTTCTGACCCTTGCAAACAATGGTGCTATTTTGATACTACTTTACATTAAAATGTCTAAAAACATGTCACTTCAATGTGTTTACAAAAAGTATGCAGTATCCAGCCTCCCCTGGGTGGAACTGAGCTACAAGTCGAAGTGTCCTTGATCAAGATACTGAACCCCAAATTGCTCCTGATGTGCAGTTGGCACCATGTGTGGCAGCCTCTGCCATCAGTGAGGGTCCTGCGATGAGCTGCCGACTCATCCAGGGTGTACCCTGGCCTTCGCCCATAGAGACAACTGGGATTGGCTCCAGTAACCCCCTGAAAAAGGGGCAACATCCCCGCGACCCTCACGGATAAAGCGGAAAAGAAAATGAGATGAGACAAAAAGTATGAAGGGTCTGTGTAAAAACGGCTTTACATGTGGTCCAGACCACCTCTGAGTGACCTCTGAAACTTTCCAAAGTTGACCACTGTTTTGTGTCTATCGGCACATGGGTTTTCAATGAACATTATCTTATGATGTAAAAATACACAATGTTTAAAATCATAGCCTATATTGAGGTGAACAACTGAGGAGGAAGGAGGGGGCGGGGGTAGGGGTAGGGTGGAGTCCGGACCTCCCTGCCCTCTCTTCTGTGATTAACCCCATGGGTGTGAGTAGAGGATGAGCCAATCACAATGCAGGATGCTCTATATATGCAGCTATCTTACCTATCTGTTTCATTTGGGTACTGCATTCTCTGGAAGTAAGTTGTATTTCTCTCCCTCTCCTGTCTTTGCCTGGTCATTGTATTGTAATCATTGTGTACTCATCCATATTTATAGCAATGTACATCTGGAACCAGCACAATAATGGCTAGCGAGAGGTAGAAGACACAAGTGTTTTTAATGTGTTTAAAAACAGTTGAAATGTTTTGATCATTTGTTTTACAGAAATAGAACAAAAAATATGAATCTGTGTAACCAATATTAGAGATGCTGTGTTCTACCAGGCTGGCTTTCTTAATCACGTCACATGTCGTCCCCTCTCTGCTCTGTGTTACAGAAACCTACATCAGAAACACAGCACACATCACAATCCAGACCGATTCAGAACTTCAGAGTGTGTCCGGAGGAAAAGCTGCTGTGCCTGAACATGTCCAAGCTCCAAACACTGAGAGCTTTTGTCAACCAGCGACTGACTGCGGCTGCTGAAGAGATATTTGAGCAGTTTGAAAGGACGATAGCAGAGTACGAGGAGGAATTGTGTCGACAACGCAAACTACCAGATGGTGTTTTTAAACCTGAAAACCAGCTTCACAGAGCAGGTTTGTTCCCCGAGACTGTTATTCTGATATATAATGGCATTCTAAGGTATCTCATCCTCAGGTTTCAGATACCCATGCAGGCCAGTTGACCACCTCATCCCCAGGTCGTCCGTACTTGACGACCTGGGAACGAAACTCAACAGATCTGCCCACTCTACCTTTAAGTACTGTACTAAAAGTACTCAGTTACATTCAATGACTGTAAACTATTCTTGCTCTCATCTGCCTCACAGTTCAATTTCTTGTCGTATGCACGACCATTACAGAGCCCAGTGAGCACATTGTTGTGTTGATTTGTAGTTGAAACCTGGGAGATTTCCGGTCTACGGGCTCTTTACGTCATCTTCACAACCATCCTAAATGTGATTACAAAATCAGTGTGTCACAAACACAATGATGATTTGTCCATTATAGGTTGAAAAGGAGATGATATTGATTTAGTGTGAAGATATTAATTGAAATGACAAGGCCCAATGCCAAGCCTCCCACACACTTCAAACAATGTACATGTTACATAAAATGTACATCATTTCTCCACACAATCGAGATAGTCGTGCTTTCAGTGGTTTGTGAGTTAACATGAAATGAGCGTTGTTTGATTATCCTCCATAGACGTCCAGCAGCTGCTGGTGAGTACAGAAGTGGAACCTCCTGTGAAGCAGGAGTGGAGTCCCAGTCTGGACCAGAAGGACCCAGCAGAGCAGCCACACATTCAAGATGAACACGAACTCCCGACCAGTGAGGAAGAAGAGCAGCTTCGAGGGCTGGAGGAGACTGTGCCATTAATTTCCGTGAAGAGTGAAGAAGCCAACGAAGAGTCTTACCAAAGACCAACTGAAGAGATTCAAAGAAAAGCTGATGCAGAGGACTGTGGAGCATCAGAACCAGCCAGGAATTCAGATCCTTTGCATTTGCAATCAGATACAGATGACGAGTCTTCAGACTTTTCTGGACAAGGGACTGATGACAGTAGTGACTGGGAGGAAACCCGGAAAGCTGAAACGACCAAGTTGACCCCTGGCCCTGGGACCAGTGAACAAGACCACGATGAGAAACCTCGGTCCTCACGGCTTGGACAAAGAAAAGATGAGGAGAAGCGACATACAGAACATTTGAAAGCATCCCATTCTGACTCTGAGACCGATGACAGTTGTGACTGGGAGGAGAGCGGGTCTCCTCCGCCAGGTTTAAACCCTAAGCAAGTACCTGTAAGTGACATGGAATGTAACTCTGGAAAAACCTCAGGCAGCTCCTCTGAAGTCCAACCTGGAAAGAAATCATTTAACTGCTCAGTTTGTGGCAAACAATACCAGTGGAAGACCTCGCTAATGGTTCATATGAGACTTCACTCTGAAGGGAAACGTTTCAACTGCGCAGTTTGTGATAAAAGTTTTCAGTTTAGCGTTCAGATTGTGAAGCACATGAGAACACACACTTTGGAGGAAGTCTTTAATTGTTCCGCCTGTGGATTCGTACAAACCACGACCTCAGCTTCGGCCTCACGATCAAAACGTTTGGCATGCCCAATATGTAAAGTGCCAGTGACAGAAAAGATTTGTTTGGATGAGTGACGCTC
Source organism: Spondyliosoma cantharus (assembly GCA_900302685.1). Classification (NCBI taxonomy): domain Eukaryota; kingdom Metazoa; phylum Chordata; class Actinopteri; order Spariformes; family Sparidae; genus Spondyliosoma; species Spondyliosoma cantharus. The sequence continues at coordinate 44,072 of OMLP01015293.1, read as the reverse complement.
TGTCAATTCGATAGTGATAACAGCATGTTTCAATTGATGCAGTGTTTTGCGTTAACGTTGTGGAGCATAAATCATGCTTAACTGCACAATTAAATCTAAGGAGTAACGTTTTTTGCCATGCCTCTGTTTATATTTGAAAAAGTCACACAATGGAAAGTTTCTTTGGGTGTGAGCATCATTAGCATTACAGCAGAACATTCTAAATGGGTGTGTCACTCTAACAGATCTCTTAGTCGGTGGGCCATTAAAGTGAATATCAGCTGATGGCCAACACATTTTCACCTCTGTACCTCTGAGTCAAGCTGATCACTTGAAGACTAGAGGGTATGTGGTCATCAGTTGTCTTTTCAAGCAACTGGTCTCCATTTGAAAACAAGTCTGCACAAGTACAGTGGAATGTTTTTTTTTAAAAATGACGCTTGAAAACAATGGTGCTATTTTGATGCTTCTTTACATTAAAATGTCTAAAAAACAGTTCGACCTTTGTTCTATAATTTGTTCAGTTGTGTATGTTATTTCAATGTGTTTACAAAAAGTATGAAGGCTCTGTGTTAAAAGGGCTTTAGAGCACCAAGAGTATAGATTTAGTCTCCCCCAGCTCAGCACAGTAGATCCAAACTGCTTAGCTCAATGGCCCTCTCCCCCCATACCACAGTGTTGATGACCTCCATCCTGGAGAGGGACATTAACAGGCTCTTTAAGTATCAGAAGCCCCACAAAACACCTCACTGTGAACATGCCATGTGCCAGTTTGCTCAAAGGGGTTGGTTAACGCAGCCAGATAACGGTTGGGTTAGTGTTAGGGTTATATTAGGTTTATTGTAACTCGATGACTCTCCCTCGGTACCGCCCTTCCGGACAACGCAGTTTGGAATAGAGGGTCAAAGGAAAGGCAGAGGTCGACGCATGTCACGCATAGCTCTCTGAGTCGGGGTAAAGGGAAAAGAGGGCAATAATTTCCACTCTATTGAAACTCCCTTCCTGTGCACAGATCCAGGAAGACTTAGTGCCCCTGGTAGTCCATTCGACCTTTGTGCCCCTGGAACTCTGGTTTGGATTTAACTATATTTTGAGACCCTAAGTGCTAAAACATGCAAATACTCACGAGAAACCTTCTCAATCATAGGAAAACATACAAACTAGATAGCCATGTAACATGCATAAATCAAGGCGAATCATATAGAAGGAAACTAATAATGCAATGTAAACTTGAGTAAAGCATGATATATGATATTGTATGGTTAACATTAAATAGGTACATATATGAGAAAACATATAATTGAATAACAAAATGGGCAAATCATAGCGTACACTCTATCACCGTGGAGGCAGTGCAGGGTTTGCAGTCAGATAGGGTTACAGCTGAATCCAATCCATCAGGTGCGGGTTGAGTAAAAACTATTAAATTCCCACAGAAACACTGTAGCACCACAATTAAATACATATCTGATTTGTCTCTCTTGAGGCCTGCAGGCTGGCCTGTGAGGCCTTAGAGAGCTGAATAGGAGGCAAGAGAAAAAACTAATTTGTGGTGTAAGGAGGTCCCCTGCTGGATGAAGCTGGGTAGGACCTCCGGACTCAAGCCCTGGTGCTGAGGACAGGTGAGCATTGACTAAAATGGGTAACACGTGAATACATGTTGTGGTGGAAGCAATGCTCAGTAAGAAAGGCAGCACAAAAGCATACACATTTGTCATATCGACACTTTATTGTAAACTCTACTCAGGCAACATGATCGTAGCATTAACAGTTGAATTCAGACTCTGTTGAGGCCAAACGGCACCTCTGCCCTAAATGTTTGATTAGAGAGAGGTGCTGAACGGGGTGGGTTCTACCAGAGGGGTGGTCAAGAGGTGAAAGAGGATGGAACTCGCATTGGGTGAAAGGTTACCCTAGATTGCTGGGTTCCACCCATGAGGGCTTTTACCTTTTGTCTTTCGTAGGGGTTGAGGAGGGGGAAAGATGAGATTGAAGGAGTGTCTGTTGTCCTTACAGTAATCTGGGTGATGGTGAAGTGTTTGGGCAAAGAGGCTGCCCTATGGGACCCATCTCAGACTCTTACCGAGGCAGCCCAGGTTCATCAAGCCCTTGATGAAGACAACCATCGCCTGGATTGCATAACATCACTTGCAATCCAGTGTAAATGTCAAACCCTATATATAAAATATTCATCAAGAAATATTTTATTTTAAGTGTTTAAGACACTACATATAACATATAATTATTAATATATATGTATTAGTAATAAATAAATAAGTGACTAAGAAACAGAACATGTAAAGACAGATATAATCAAAGCAGGGTGGGGGTTTGGGTTCACTTGTTCATTAATACATTTTTGGTCCAAACTCACTTCTGGTAATGTTGAAAAAAGTGTCTTTTTGCACAATAAAGTAGATTTAGCTGTATTTCAGTTTTAAAAAAAGGTTTTTCAAGTAAGTTTTCTTCCAAGGAAAGTTTGAGGTTGGATCAACAGCATGGCAAACATGGCATCAGTTGTGTTTCAAGTCCTTTTCTCTCAAAACTCACCCATGGCAACTTTTCACTTTTCTCTTCTTTTATAAGCGTAAGCACTTAAAAACTCCTTATAGTACATTCAACTTTTAAAATATAAATAACTTCCACTGCAGACACTCTGTTACCTGAATTAGACTTCTGCTTCCTCAGCTTCCCGTGGTAACCACTGAAATGTTGACAGTTAATTTTGCGAGGATCCTTTGAGCAAGTCAACCTTTGAATTGAGATCCACTTTCTATATATCTCTTCTATATATCCCTTGCAACACTAAGAAGCTCTTAAACCATCATGTGACGGTCAGTTATGTTTGAAAATATGTTATAGTCAAGTGAGCCATCACATTTGCACAAGTTATCATGGTGTTTTTCTGTGGTACAAATATTTCTTCAATGGAAAGAAGTCAGAAATAAAGCTACAGACGTATTCTAAATATTCCTTTTGAGAAGCTGCAATGCTAACAGGAGTAATATGCAGCTGTGGCTTTTCTTTTTTTGACCCTTCCGGAGGACAAAAATAACCAAGAACACTTTGCAGTTGATCAGACAAGCACCACCATGCATCTTCACTATGTATTCAAACAGAGTGGTCCACATCAGTGGTTTGCTTTTACCTGCTACCTTTTTTTGCACTCACCTGACCAACAAAGCAGTTATATGGACATCCTTAGAATATCTTAGGTACTATGCTTTAAATAGCTATAAGCCCCCCTTCATGCAGTCTGGTGAACCTGCGTGCATGGAGGACTGGTCTACATACTGTCTAAACCACTTTGCTGCCTGACTCTGAATAAATCTTTGTGGTCAACATCATGGATAAAAAAAAAATGTGGGTCTTGTGATCTGTGCATTAACCCAATTAATTCATTATATGTAGCCTTTTATGATGATCTGAGAGAGAGAGGCCTTAGCTTGTGTCCGTGTATGAGTCTGCTCATCTCTGAGGAATAAATTGGTCTACATAAAAAAAAACAATCACAAGCAGCAGTGACACGATTATTCACATTATGAGTACTTTAAAACAGGAGTGGAGAATGGAGTCTGAAGTAAGTTCAGTACAATCACACTTGTACAGTTTCCCTCTTCAACATCATACTCACATTCCACCTCTACGAACTATCATGTACGTCTCATTCATGGTGTGGTCCTTGCTCGTGAGACGAATTCAAATGAATAAATAAATAACTGCACAGGTACCTTTCCGGTTACTCTGAAGTACTATTCAAGCTGCCCATCTCTCCATTAGGTGCTTCTATTATTCATTAGTTAGATCTGTTGACCAGCCCACATCAGAAATAGAAACGTGATCAAGATGGTATACAGGACAAAGTGGTGGACCTCGAGATTCTGATGACTTACCTGTATGCCTACCTCCTCTCAGGCAATGTCAATTATTAAAGACATGAGGGAAGCTGAAGGAGCAAAGTTACTGAAAAGAGTGCACTGTAACCCTTGTCCAACCACTTAAAGGATAAAAAACAACTTAAACAACATCCAACCTGACAAAAAAGCTATTGGCACTGAACTCTACATCTTTGTGCTCAATTGGTTGTGAATTTTTGGAAGCTGGAAAGCTGAATCCAACTGAAAAATACGGGATGTTGCTTTCTGGATCCTTTCCAGAGTACAGTGGAGCTCAAATACCGACTTGCAGGCGTTTTGACAGTAACATGTTACAGTCTTGTTTAAGTCTGTTCCATGTATGTTGCTCCAAGACCGGTATAAGTAAAGGGATATTTTCCCAAATCAGTAAGCTGAGTCACTGTAGCCAGATTGCTTCAATTGCATCACAGTGCTCAGAAATACACACACCTCGACCCCAGGAGAGAAATTGTGTTAGCCAGTTAGCCACATGAGCCTTGCCACTGTGTGTTTTGGGAGGATGATACAGTGCCATGCCTCTATCTTGATTGGATCTGACTAAGAACGTGAGGACAAGTCGCAGAAGAGAAGTTGCCGACCGGCACACCAGTAGCAGTTTGGGGTTCAGTATCTTGCCCAAGGACACTTCGACATGCAGACCACGGGAATCGAACCAGCGACCTTCCAATAATAAAATGCTGGCTTTACCCCTGAGCCACAGCCCCCCAGAGCATATCCTGCTTTATCATATTTTAACCTAAATGGGGCCATAACGTACAAAACTAACATCGTTCTGTATTGATGGAGACTTGACTTTGGCAATTTAGGCCATAAATAAGTTTACACACAACTGGACTTCTTTTGCAAACCCATCTGTGAAATAACTATCAACTTAAGCTTAATTAACTATCAAATTATCATTCATAAATTGTTTTAATGAAGCGTTACCAATTCATAATGTTTAAGTAGAATGCTAGATCCAACCTCTCAATTGTAAATATATTCAGTTTCTTCTTCCTAAATCTTTGTACACTATCAGAGACACTATGTTTTACTACCTTTCATACAATGAATTATTCTTTCACACTCTAGTATAACTCAATATCCTAAATTCTTAGATGTTAGGATTAATATCATAGTTGAAGCAACTTTTCAGCTGTTAATATTTTTGCTTAGAAATATCAAAATATTAATCACAAGCTTATCTTGTTATGATTTGATCAAAGCACTCTTTTAATTTGTGTTTAAGCTTTTAAATCAGCATAAATGTGCACCGCAACGATTTATTTCTCCTTTTTCACAGTTTACATTATACAAAAATAGAGAGCCCCAAAAATGCACAGTGTCCGAAATGCAGCGTTCAGTCAAATTCACAGCAAATGTAATTGTAAAAAGCAGAAGTGTCTTTTGGAAATAAAAGTAATCCATTTAGGGATCCACTGAAAAAGTGTAAAGACAAACTTTTCTGTCACAGCCCATGGTGAAGATGGACCCTCCTCCCACCCAAATATACAGAAACATATTTGTACAGTTTACACAAGCACGTATTGTACATTTACAGCATGCAGCCACGAGTACGCAAACACCCAAACTTAAATCCATATAATCAGGGCTGTTTGTTTCATGTTACTTAAACTGCGGATGGTGAGAAAACACATTCATTTATTTCTTGGCATTTACAATTTAGAAACACACAATATGCATTGCACAATTTACAGTACAGAGTACTTTAAATATTAACAACACTGTCATGGAATGGACAGACAACCTGATCGTATTTAAATTTGTTTTAAGTTTCATCATTGTTGACAGCCCTATGTGTAGATTTCTGTGATCATAGAATTATTTATATTATTGTGACTTTATTAGGCTTTTAATCTGGAATACATGAATTTCACAGGAGAATCGAATATTTTCACATGTGATTGGCTATTTACATGTAAATTAAAATGCAAATTGTGAAAGTAATGTCACATGCATAATGTACATCTTCACAGGTGAATTACACACATTCATATGTGAAACACACGTGTAAACAAAACATGACAAATTAAATCACATGAAGTTTTAATAAAAATGTGAGAATTCCACATTTGCAATTGACTTTTTTCACATAAAACAACATGTCACACATGTGCCGGTCATTTTCACAAGTGACTAGCTTTTTTACATATGACTGAAAATATCCTGAAAGGAAATTTACAATTACATGGGAATTATGTACACTTGTATGTATTTTTCTTAACCTGTTGATTTAAACTGGGATTTTCTAACATAACATAGAGATGGTATTCATCTGGTACAGTTCTGATTAATTGCTTTCATAACCTCTAGATTCTTGGAGTCAGCGTGGAGCAGGTCAGTTGAACACGCAAAAATGTCACATTTATCTACCAGCAAATGCATTCAACATATATGGGGGATAAAGTTCTAAGAATATAAGAAAAATAAATTAAGGAAATAAATATACTTGTATTTAAATGAAGCAATTCTATAAAAAACAAAACCTTTTTTTTTTTCCATTTACCATAATTTGTACCAAATGACATTGTTTTTTCCAGGATAGAAAATTATTGAGAGATTATTGAGAAATTATAAACCCCTAAAACAAGTTATTACCAAATTTGTATATCAAGGAGTGCGTGTAACCTGCAAGCATAAACACGTACATAACCCACAGTTTGTTGAAACAAGCATAAGAATTGTGAAAAACAGATTTATACAAACACTGGCAATGTTATCCACTCAACATCAATACCTGATAAACAAAACAGTCACTCATATTCATTCATATGGATCATTTACAGTATCTGCGTCACCTAACCTGCATGTTTGGGGACTGTTGGAGGTAACTGGAGCACCTGGAGGAGATCAATGCGTTCACAGAAGAGTGTAAAAAGCCAAATAATGTGTTGCTCGCTATTACTTGTATTCAAAAATATAGAAGAGAAATTCATAGTCATAGTCCAACGTCTTGTCCCTAATAGCTCAAAACAATGTGTTGCACATTTTATCAAATAACAAATCTCAAAGTTATAACTTTTAACATTGCTGCAAGCATTTTGTGCATAAAAGTCTTACAGATGTTTTTCCGGCTTTTGGGCAGACATTACTGTCCCTTCATTTCAGCGCACAGTTAAAGCAAATGTAGAGACTTGTTACCTGCTTGAGCAAGTTAATACATCAGTTATATATATTGTTAAGCAACCTTTTTGTTGCATGGCATTGCAAGAGGACTCATTTAAAAAGCCTGTGGCTGATTTACGGTGTGTCCATGTTCTGGTGAGAAGCTCTTAAATATACAGTTACAGGTGTATTGTATTTGGTGACAAAGCATGACTGCAAAAAAAGACCCCATATGTTGAGAAAATCTAATAATTTTGTTTCAGCAAGTATAGATACAGATGCCCCAGCCCAGTCACCAGAACAAAATGTCTTATGCATTTCAGCAAACCACTGATACGTTCACATCTGTATGCATCAGATGTACCATAACAACATTTCCACTAAACCTGTCACATCACATTCACATCACAGGCACATCCGTTTAAGTTCTTAAAGGATGCTGGTGCCATGTCAGCTGGGCTGCCAAGCAAGAGACTCCTTTTTGAGCGAGTGTTTCAACATTTGCAAGTGTGAAACCACTGTTTGTTGACTTCAGCTTAGCATTCAAGACAATCTCACCCGTGAAACTGGAAAACGTAGCTCTCCGGGCTTGAACAGGACACTCTGCAACTGGATATTGGACTTCCTCACAAGCAGACCGTACTTTCTGTGCGGATTGGCGGCGACACTTCTTCTATGTTAGTGCTCAACACCAGAACTATGATGAGTGTTCCTATCAATCAACAATTTTGCAGAGTGGTGCACAGAGAACAATCAACGTGGGCAAAACCAACGCACTGATTGTTGATTTTAGAAAAAAGGAGAAAAAGACACGCACCCCTGGCTACATCAGTGGAGCTGCTGCTACGGTGCAGCTTCGTTCCCCAGGTAAGACTCCTCCATTCATCATCAACACTGTTGTTTTGGTTTGTTTTTGTGTGAATGCAGGACAAAGGATTCAAACATTGTTTTGTTTTTTAAATCCTTATGTTTTTAAAAAAAATGATACTAAATTTACCCTGTTAATGTGTAACCTTGTAAAGTTTCAAAATAAAGAATCTTACATTTTTGAAATATCAAATGTAAAAAGTTTCAAAATATCTGTGGTTTGCAGGAACATACATTGCAAACATTTACCCTGGCGACTGGGCTGAATACAAACAGTTACATCAGTGAACACACTTAAAATCTTCATATAATCTGATGACAGAAAAAAGTCCACAACATTTTTTTCCCTTTGAAACATGAACATTAAAGCAAAAAAGACAGAAATCTGTGAGTCCGTTCAGTTCTTTCCTCCACATGAACTGTGGATGTTACATACAACGCATCATTCTTTTGTTTTTCAGTCTTTACTGATGGCAATCCAAATGCATGTGTCCAAGACAAATAATCTACAGCATCATAAAGTCATCTGAAAACAAGAAAAAGGTAAATCCCCAAAACAATTCTCAGTCCAGTGGAAGTCCAGGTACATCTAATGTCTGACGGCCAGTTGGAACCCTGGAACTATGTCCTGAGTACAAGCGGAGCACCTCAGGGTGGGTGATGTAAGAGGAAGGGGACACCTGCACTTTTAGACATGCAGTTGACCCGGCTACACATAGCTCTTTGTTGATGAGTAGCTTATTGTTTGTGCACCCAGTGAACCAGTCACGTCTTCTTTCACCTTGAACGACAGACTCAACCATAAAATGGTAGAAAACACCCAGCCTGCCAGCTTTCACGGGAGGCTTTGCAAGTATAGTGAAACAACAAGCATTTGAAAAACAACATACTCAAGCTGTGGCCACATTAGCACAAAATTCAATTAATACTCAAGCCTGTACAAGTGACGAATTCAAGGATGTGTTTCCTGTTTCGGCGCGCAACCAAGGCCGACTCCAGCAGACTTTTGAGACAGAGCTAATTTTATTGTTCAACTTTGTCCTGTAAAGTTTGACTGTAGGCCATCACCCCTTTGACACCAGACAAAACACCCCACCAACATATGGCTTGTGTCTTCTAGGGAAAGGGTGTAATCAATATTTATTCCTGGGTCAAGCAACTCTGCAGTAATGGTGGGTGTTAACGGCTACAGCTCCATTCGGTAGTGATGGAAGACACTCGCTTGGACACGGGACAAAGGCAAAAGAATCAGTTTTTAGCAGATTTCATCCATCGAAAAAACATGCATCTAAATTTGGTGTAAAATGGTACTATTGTGGAAAATGTAACACTAACAGAATACAAACTGCAGCATCACTCTCATCGGCTGAGTACAGTCAGTGTCTAGTAAGTGTGCTGTTAGGACAGGTAACGGAAGGCTAATGGAACCAAACTTCACTAGCAAACATTTTCACCACCGCGCCAGCTTAAGTGTCTGAACAGCAACAAGAACACAGCGGCACGTTCTGTATATATGTATAATTGGTTGTATATGGGGCACGCAAGTCTCAAGAGGAGATGACATGCAGCAATTCTTCACTGAAACGTCACATGCCTTTGCTGTATGCTCTCCACAGAAAATAAAGAATACAAAGAATGATGCAGCCAAAGTGGAAGGACCAAACAGTTTACTGTACAAAAGAAAGAAAATATTTTATGGTTTTCCCTCCAATTTCCTCGCAGCCTCAGAAAACAACAGAGTTACAGCAATGAGGCAATATAGCCTATGGGGTGTCCTACCAGATAGATGACTGTGGTAGTGACGTTACTGGAGTAAGTGCTAACTGCTGCTAAATGTAGCAGCTTTCCTTTGTCGGCTGTGAAGTGAGGTTAGGAGTCTATTTGTCGTGTTCCCTGGGAGCTGCCAGGCCACAGAGTTGGCGGTAGACTGGCAGCGTCAGTGGCCGAAGGGGTTATTATGCTTATTTTTACAGGAAACATGTAGCTATGCCGAAGCAAATTTCACTCCACGAGCCATTTATTCCGTTTCCAACAATGTCACATTGAGTTACTACACACAACTTGTGAACTTGAAGTACCTTCTACTAAAGCAATATTCCTTGTTAAACCGTTTGCAGTGAGGTCTGTGGATTATAAAAAGTCAAGTTTGCTTCTGGCAAGAGATGTTGCTCAACACCGTCTTAGTTCCTGTCGGCGCATATCTCAAAACGTAGACAAAGAAAACCAAAAATATCTACATGGCAAGATCACAAAAGATAAGCGTAATTTAGGTGAACCAAGCCTTTAAGATCTCATTAACTGTTCTACAAATTTGAACGGAAGAGAAAGGCCAACTGGATCTGAGGAGAGACTTTAGTGTCCATTGAAGACTCTCTCAGCCACTCCCGTTGATAATCAATCGAAATCTGGTTGTATTTTATGAACGAGGAAACACTTCAGGGTGGTGTCTGGGTGAGTAAAGAGGGTTGGTTTGTTTTTTTAGAGGCCGGTTGCCTATTCTCAGCTGTGCATGTAGCTCCTGCAGGGGGAGTCTGGGTGGAAGTCATACTTGCTTAGGCCGGTAGGGTAATAGGTGGTGGTGAACATGTTGCTGGAGGGCAGCGGGGAGGGGAAGTGGTTGCACGTCTCTTCGTTCACGCGGAGATTGTTCTTGTTGAGCGTCTGTAATGAAGAAACATCAGATAAAGGCAGGAAAGTAATCACCTTTGCAAAGACAAATCTGGATTCAGACACATCAGATTAAACACGGCATTAGACATTCTTTAAAAAAAAAAATGAGTTCGCCTTGATGGTCGTAAACATGCCAATTAAAAGAAACACAGTTGTTGATGGAAACGTAGGTACGTTTGATGCAGAAATCTTACATATCATATCTTAAACCATCTAAAAAAGGTGACAGTAGATTATATATTGAACCAGCCCACCTTAAACTCCATGGGGATGTACTTCTCATTCTTTGGCATGCTGTTGCCCTGCTTGTTGTAGGTGAGGTGGTTGGGCGTGCTGGGGTGGATGACTGCTGACTCTGCTGACGGTCGGTTCAGGTAGTGGCAGTAGGAGTAGGCGAGGGCTGACAGCAGCGCTGCTGCAAAGAAACTGGCTGAGCCCACGGCTACCAACTGGAATAAAGTAAAGGCTGCAGAGGGGACGGGAGGGTAGAAGGCAAGGTGGATAAGTCAAATAAGGGTGACTGTAAACCACTAAGACTTGTAGAAATGTAGGCTAACGGTTGTTCATAAAGACTGGGTACTGATTGATAGATACAAACCTACAGTGCCTTGCGAAAGTATTCACTCCCCCTTGACATTCTATTTTTTTACCTTACCACCTGGAATTTAAATGGGTTTTGATTTTGATTGTATGTAATAGACCTACACAGAATACTCCAAATTGTTGGTGTGAAATAAAAACACAACTTGTTTTCAATAATTCTAAAAAAACAAGAAAAGTGGTGCATGCATATGTATCCACCCCCATCCATTACCTTCAGAAGCCAATATAATTAGTTCAATAAGATCCACTTGTGGGCATGTATCACATGATCTCAGTATATATACCCCTGTTCTGACAGGCCCCAGAGTAAACACCAGTGCAACACCACTAAGCAAGGGCTACCACCAACCAAGTGACACCATGAAGACCAAAGGGCACTCCAGACAGCTTAGAGACAACGTTGTGGAGAAGTACAGTACCGACCCTGAAAGAGCTGGGCAGCTCTACTGCAGAGATTAGAGTATCTGTCAATAGGACCACTTTAAGCCGTACACCCCACAGAGCTGGGCTTTATGGAAGAGTGGCCAGGAAAAAAACATTACTTAAAGAAAAAAAATAAGGCAGCACGTTTGGCGTTCACCAAAAGGCATATTGGAGACTCCCCAAACACATGGAAGAAGGTACTCTGGTCAGATGAGACCATCAAGGACAGCACTATGTCTGTCACAAACCTAACACCTCTCATCACGCTGAGAACACCATCCCCACAGTTATGAATAGCACAAGAACCCTTGTATCCTCTCCGGAGCAATACTCTCGTGATCTTGGCACCTGTGGCCACTTCTTACTCCAGTGTTCTCTAGTGTTGGAACAGCAATCCTCTGGTTATCCCACATCCTCTAGTTATGCCATTAAATTAATTAATTTAATGCCAAACTGCACTACAATGGACATAATGGACTAATTGTACTTTCAGCAGGACATGAACATCCACTAGGGAGCAAATTTCTTGGTAATAGAGCCAGGGATTTTTTTTGAGGTGTCAAATTGAGGGGACATTTTCTGTCTGATGGTGGCTCCAGACAACATTTTAGAAATCAGAGGCTCAAGACTATTGGTAGGAAACATCATTTGGGAACCATGCATCACCACACAAAATATCATGTGTCTTGGCCACTAAATACCAAGATTTCTTGCTTTGGACCGAGGACAGACAACAAACTACTGTCATTGCAATCCTGAGGCCCTGCTGCCAGGTGGGCTGCAAAAGAGGAAACTACGTCAGGCTTGATGTCATTATCTGCTGCTATCTAATTTTATCAAAAGGCCAATACCAACCCAACACTAGCCCAGTCCCATGTCACATGGAGAAAAAGCCACACGCAAAAGCCAATATGCTACCAACTGTGTCGTACACATCTGATGTAGAATAAATCCTGTAAATCTGTAGCTTTGCAACAGAAGCAGGGTGTTGCTACATGTTTAGCAACTGCAGTTAAATGAAGGTGACACAGATTCACTCTGGCTGCAACAGGAGAGTGCCGGTATAAAACCAGGTAGACTTTCTGGGAATTGAGGAGGAGGTGTGTGTGGACTGGGAACAAATTATAATAATTTAGAGAGACCGAATGGAGAAAACATCAATGTTTCCACTCACTTCCACAGCTCGGGTCCTCCTGTCCGGGTAAAATAACTGGAGAGCGACGGACAAAAGAAATGAAAGAAAGGAGAGAAGAGAACAGAATAAACATTAATGTAGGGAAGTTAAATCCCTCCAGCTCCAAAGATCAAGCAACAAAAATTAATTTCAACAACCATTTAATTTCTCTCAAAGGCTTCACTCTTCTTGATGTAGGCAGAATGCGGACACCTCCATTAATTCATCTTTTAATTGCCGCACAGAGGGATACAGTCAGCCTTTACTATGTCTGATTAAACCTAGATTTTTCCAGTTTATATCAGCAACACTCTGCAGAAATATTCAGCGCACTTGCAATTTACTAAAGAAGTTAAATGAAGATGTGCTTACCTGGCACCTCGTGAGGTTGGCATGGCCTAGACTGGGTAATGTTGCCCTGGCAGGAACTAGCCTCGACCTCCTGGTCTTCCCCACAGTGACGATTGCGATGCTGCAGACCCTCGTCGTCACAGTCCCCCCACTCTGCCCACTCACCCAAGCCTGATGACCAAATAAAAGTGTGAATTAAAATTATTAAAATTAAATTAAAAGAACAATTACTTCAGTTCGAGCGCAAGTGCGGAAGTGCAAGTGTTTGTGTGACACAGCTGGTTTCCATGTATATGATAACGTGGATCTATGATTGACATTTGACATGAAGGCAAATTAAATGTGCGATTATGCGTCATTACGTGTAAAATAATGCCTCTCGCATTTCATTTCTAAGATCTGACTTTTATCTACCCCCTCACCTCTTTCATATACGTAGGTCAAAGTTTGCAGTAACAATAGTTCAAAGCTTTTGATGCAGTAACAATCCACTACCTGAGAGTAGGGAAGTTTGTTATGTCTGCAGACAATATACCATAAATTAATCTTATCAATTAAAATAATAATGGTTCAAATACTACTTTCAGAAGTGGGACATATATATCTTTTATGAAATGCACATCTGTTTACGTCCTGTCCACTTCATTGTAATGTTACCTTCGTCTCCAACCTTAGTGATCACAGTGCTTTTTCATATTCAAGTTAGTTCATTTGATTTTCACAGTTAGCTTTGTACATATTGTTAAGAGTATTTACTGTCTGTTTTTGTACACAGGATTGAATCATTTTGACTATCACCTTATTGTCTTAGAGATTAGCTAGTCACTCAGTGTCACAACCAACGCTGGCTTGATTTTTCTGAGCTGAGCTAAAATTACGTTGCGGCACATCTTTCACACTGTGTTTGAAAGAGCTGCGAAACATTAAAGTGGCTAATGATCACTTTTTTTGCTTAAAGTCTGACCTCATTGATCATAAAGTTGACGGTGACTCGCTTGTGAAGTGATTATCAGAATAATTTAAAAAAAAAAAGCTTAAAACCCTATATACAAAAATGAAAATGCTGCAAACAATATGTACAAAGCTAACTGTGAAAAGTGAAGTAATTAAGGACTAAAACTGTGTGATCACTAAAATGGGAGCTGAAGTTAGCGTTTCTTTCAAGTTGGCAGGAAGTAAACAGACATGCGGTTCTTAAAACGGGTCGATGCCACGCTACATTGTGCAAGCAAAGAAGTGGATCCAGGATCAACCCCTCCTGACTCGACCTTTTCACATGAAACCATAGGACAGAAATATATGTTACAGCTCTGTTACCCACAAGGGGTGGGCTGCTGTTTACCCACATTTTGTGATAAGCTAAAGGCTGTTTTACACAAAAACCTTCCATGACGAAGCTTTATAGATGCTGTCATACCTTCACAGACATGTGTATTACAGAGCGCCTCTTCAGTGTGGAGGCCTATACAGATGTCACCTCCGCTGGCGGGGGGTGGATTACTGCACATCCGTGTCCGCTGGTAGTGTCCACCCCCACAGCTGGCTGAGCACTGGGACCAGGAAGACCAGCAAGACCAGGCTCCATTCACTAGAACAGACATAATAAATGTAATTTATGTAATGTACATATTCTGCTATAGCAACAAAGTTAACAGCCAGAACCTCTTTGTTACCTGGACAAGGTTGAGTGTTGCAGTCCTGATACTCCACCGGGGATCCTATGCAGGCGCTGGGGTTTGTCCTGCCCTCAGTCGTCGAGCAGCTACGTTTGCGAGTTCGGAAGCCCTTAGAACACGGCTGAGAACAGCTGGACCACATTTCCCATGGTCCCCAGTGCACACCTTGGGGCTGGGAGAGAGTTTGCCCGCTAGTCTTCACCAAGTCTTCAACCACAGCTGGAAAAATACACAGAAAACACGTTTTATTTGCTTTTTAGGATGTAAACGCATGTAACATGTACCATATTACATGTGTTTACGTTCTGCGTTCACAAGCATTGACACAGGCCTGAAACAATTTTATTTTTGACATATAACTTTGTGTTTATTGATGTGAAAGCTTGGTGAAAGCTATCTAATTTCTTTCCAGTTTTATTTTGAGTTAAGCTTAAGTATAACTTAATTATTTTGTTTGGCTTTGCCTCATAATTTAGTAAGTAAGAAATGACGTCTTTTAATTTAAAAATGGTTTCCAGGTGTGTTTCTTATTTTAGAGGGCAAGGGACATATTCATTAGACTAATTAGACTTAGTTTTTGGTTGTATCTATCTCAGAGATTAAAGGTATCTAGAGTGACCCAAGATAAGTAACATTAAGTTAAACAGAGTTATCTCAGCTGAATGACTCAGGGCCGCGTCTACATATAGAAGGTAGATGGGCTGCACAACCAAGAACACGTGCTGGCAACTGACAAGAGGGAAAAGTAAAAGGGACACAGCTACTTTTGCCAACAACACTGCAGAGCAGGAAGTAATGTTCCCTGTATATTCCCAGTACTCACAGTCAGTCTTGCAGACTCCAGAACCGTCATTGGGGCAGAACCGCGTCTCCACCTTCTTCTTGCCCAGCTGGAGCTGCTGGGGGTCAGGCATCAACGCCCGACAGGTATACCTAAATCTCTGCTCTTGCCTCGATCCATCATGACTGATGTTGACTGGCATCCAGGGGGTCCAGGGCGTGTTGCGGCGCACCTCAGGGCAGGCTTCAAGGTTACAGGCCTTAAACTCCTGGAAAACAGGATGGTGGAAAGTTTTTACCATTAACGGAAAGAAAAAGTCTGAACCAAGCTACTGCAGGCTTTCATCATCTCCCACAGCCACTGTTTGAGTAATTCAATATAAACCGCTTGCAGAGACACACATGCTGCCATAATACATCTACTAGACAACACAAATCTAGCAGATCTTTCTGGAGGGACTTTATAATGCAGTTAATGTTTGTGTTTAATGGGACAATTTAAACTCCAGTCTGGTGGCAAAATTGAAGGCAGCATGGAAGGCTTAAGCTGGAAGAGACAAAATGATTACTTGACAGGCAGTTTTGAGTTTTTCAACCACTGACAAGCAGCACACGGGTCCAAGAAGCACAATTGGCATTGTTTGTGGATGGAAAGCCAGCAGTAGCACCTGCCTCTTGATAATCAGCGCACCTGTGGCAAAGTGGTTTAGAGTAAACCTTGTTAAACTCTCTCTGTGATGCTCCTCAGCGGCAGGGGGAAAAGAAGCAGTTGTAGAACTGAGGGAGAAACAAATCCCAAGGGGATCTTAATATACCAATATTAATATTGATGTAACAAACTAGTCGCTGAGAAACTGAGGTTGGGCCTGATTGTCTGACGCGCTTCCTAAAAGAATTGGCTGCTATTCGAAAATAAGTTTAAACTTTTTATTAACAAAAAACGATGATCATGATAAAATGCACAAACTCAAAATCCAAGTAATCACGGTGATTAAAGATAAATTGCGGTCAACAAAAATACGCCGACCCAGCTCACCCTCTCTCTCTCTGACAATGAGAAATGAACAGGTGCCTAAATACTAATAACCCCGCCCATATCCACGTGACCCGCTATCACCTACTCAATATGACCACATAATAAAATATCATAACCAAAACAAACACCAAAAGATAACAATATCCCTTCACCTTGTGACTAATAGAAAAAAACACCTACCAATTCATGGCTCCTACAATTGGTATTATATTAATTAATATTATAATAAACCTGTAAATAACTTTTTCTCTGCAGAGGAACATGGATGATAAGGGGACTTTCTTTGGATAAATATGGCAAGTATGTTCAAATTAACTTATCAAAACTCGTTTATCCTGGTTGAAAAGGCCATGACCATACCTGCCAACATTAGGCAGAGTAAATGGAGAGATTTTCTGAGGTATCGCAAATTCATTTACAGGATAAATATGAGAATGTGATTCAAATAACTTTATATTAGTCTTAAATGCATTGCTCATGGTAAAATAAATGTTAAAAAGTGAAGTATTTAGTATTTGTCAAGTGCTGCAATCTTAACATTCAGCTTGAATCCTGCGAAAACACAAAAACACATTTAAATTGACCTTTAAATCATCATCAAGACCTGAGTTATTTTGCCTTAATTGACATTGCAGGTCCTGGGATATGACTGCTGCACATCGGCACATTGCGTTGATGCTAAAACAAAGTATTTTGTGGAATCCTAGCGTAAACCACATTAATCCTACAGTGTGTATACTGGTTTTTGTGCCAAACCCTGCAAATCAGTCATATCAGTGCAGGTTTAGTAGAATGACACTGAGCATTAGGATCAGACAAACAAACACCATTTACCTTGAGGATAATTATTTCATAAACATAACATCCCACAGTAGAATGTTTCTTCATATCTAAAGCAGGTGAATAAATTGTCTGGCTTTTTTTTGTTTGAAAATATTCAACAAAATTAAATGTAATAATAATATACAAGCACTACACTACCATGGAACACCCAGGACAGCTGTTGCCATTCTCACAAATTCTGTTCCTGGAGTGGACCCCCCCTCCACATTCTGCATTGCAGTGAGCCCAGGATTCCCATGCTGTCCACAACACTGGCAGAGGACAGGGCTTTTTCTCATTGCACAACCTAGAAACATAGAGAAACACACACACACACATATATATATATATATATATATATAATTATAATACTATATATTATAGGGGTGGCTGTTCATGGAACTTCTAGCCATGCTGTTACATATTTTGTTTTCAGTTATGTTTTTATATACAGTACATTATCATATCAGTACTAACAGTGCCTATAAAAAGTATACACCCCCTTGAATGTTTTCCCCTGGCTTTTCTAAATGGAATAATGGTCAATATAATTTGCCTTTTTTTGACAAGAATTTATCATTTTCAATTTGAAAGTGAAAACAGATTTCTACAAAGTTATGTCAAGTAATCAAAGTGACTGACCTAATTCAACAGAGGTCCAGTTAGTGCTAGTAGTCCCACAATTAGTGCAGTGAATGTGTCTCAAGTGATTGTAGTATAAAGTCACCTGTGTCTGAAGGTCCATTCACTGGTTAATCAGTATTCCTCGCTACAATTACACCGTGAAGACAAAAGAACACTCCAAGCAAAAGGTCATTGAAAAGGTATAATTCAGGGGATGGATACAAAAACATTTCCAAGTCACTGAACATCACCTTGAGTTCAGTTAAATCCATCATTAAGAAATGGAAGAAATATGGCACATATCTGTGTGAATCTGCCTAGAGCAGGCCGTCCTCACAAACTGAGTGACCTTCAGCAGGTGAGATGAGGGAGACTCTGCACACAACAACTGTTGCCTGGGTTCTTCACCAGTCAGAGCTTTATGAGCGAGTGGCAAAGAGAAAGCCACTGTTGAGGAAAGGTCATTAAATCTCAACTAGAGTTCACCCAAAGGCATGTGGGAGACTCCAAGGTCAACTGGAAGAAGGTTTCTTTGGTCTGATGAGACAAAAAACGGATCTTTTTGGCCACGAGACTAGACGCTATGTTTGGCAGACACCAAACACTGCACATCCCCACAAACACACCATCCTCACTGTGAAACATGGTGGTGGCAGCATCACACTGTGGGGATGCTTCTTGACAGAAGGCCCTGAAGGACTGGTATAGGTAGAGGGTAAAATGAATTCAACTATGACTTGGAAGAAGATTTATTTCCCAGCTGGACAATGAAGCATACGGCAAAAGGCTGGACTTGAAAAGGGTTTTTCACTCCCAATCCCTGTGAAACCTGACAGAGCTTGAGCAGTTTTGTAAAGAAAAATTGAGTAATATACTGACCTGAAGGGGGTGAACATTTATGCAGTCATTTATTTTACATTACATGTTTTTAATACATTTACTTAACTTTGTAGAAATCTGTTTTCACTTTGACATTAAAAAGTTTTTTTTGTTTTTTTTGCTGAGTCTGATTCTGATTTCTAACACTGATGGCAACACTTCTGCCTCCTCGTGCAGAAAGTGATCTCACCTCTCCTCTCGACCCTGGCCAACACAAATTCGACCCCCGTGGCGAGGTGAGGGGTTGTTGCAGGACCGCTGGCGTACTTCAAATCCGATACCACAGCTACTGCTGCACTGGCCCCATGAAGACCAGGGGGTCCAGCCGCCATTCCTGAGGAACAGAGCCTGTGAGGTTCCACTCTCATCATCCGTGTTTCCAACATCAGCAGTTTTTAATCACTGTTAGATATTACATACTAGCTTGCAAGTCTAAAACATGTGCCTCATATTTCCAAATTAATTTAACTTCACATGCATTTCCCCACAGTTTCTTCGTCCTTTATGCACTTTGTAGTTCTAATTATGTAAGCACAATTCCATGACATGCAACTACCTAATGACCAATTTATCATTCCGTTCACAAAGTACTTTATTGATAAAAGAGTGAGGTTTATAGATTTGATATGCTAATTTTGCCTCTTTAAGAAATCAGTAGCTGACAGTAACTGATTTCTGAGGCAGGTTGGGGTTGCCAGTACAGTACAGTATATCAAGGGTAGAGGTTTAGATTACTATCTGCATAGAGGAACTGTACCTGGAACAGTTTGCCACCTGGATAGTCGAACCTTTACATTCAATCCCGCCACATCGAGCCACGGGTCCGTCACACATTCGGGTGCGACACACGCAGCTGCTGACAGAGCCCTCGCCATCGTGGTGATTACAAGTCTGCCATGGTGCCCAAGGACCAAAACCGCCATCCTGTGTCAGGTTCCTCACCTCCAGAGAGGATTTAAGGGGGGCTTAAAGTCCATGCCACACGCACATAAATAAGCAACATTTCCCTAAATGTATCATTTAGGTGTATATCTACAACTCGATACCTGAGTTGGTTTGAGGAAAAATATTACTATAATATTGTAACTTAATAAACAGCTCAATCAACAGTACAATAAAGAAATGATAATTAAATTATTGATAATGTTAGTGTATTTTCTTTATTGTTTTAAACTAATCTTACATATTGCACCTTTAAGTTACAGTATTTTTTTAATCATTGAACAATAACCTCTTGTAAATCAATAAAGCTGATGTAAAAGTTATTCATTAAATACAGTGTATATACTGTAAAGACCAATATAACAGGACTAACTCTGTGTGTCTTACTGGGCACTCTGTGATGTTTTGGGTCCACTGGTTCATGTTGGAGCTCCCCTCTATGGTGGTACAGCGCTTCTGCTTGTGATCCCAGCCACAGTAAGGGTCCCGAGCTTCCATGCAATGACTAATATGAGTGTAGACAGACATTTAATCAGCAATTATCTAATGTGTCTGCGACAAAGTCTTGTTTGCTTTTAAATAGTAATTCAAAACCAATTGGAACACTGCAGTCTACAGTCCGTAGGATGCTTTGAATTAAAATGGTTAACGGTAATGGTTATAACATTCAGTTATATTTAGAGATGTGAAGTGAATCAAAATAGTATTCCAATTCATTCCTTTGTGACTAATTATTCAAAATTAATTGCACATACCAATAATTGCCCTAAGCATTTAAAAACATTTAAATGCAAATTTGTTTTAAGAGTAGAGTAAATCAGTGAATAAATAGACAGTCTACTTGTGTGTTTTTATAGAAGTTAATTTTGTGCTTAAACCTGTCGCTAAAAAATAATGGACTTACACTAGAGTCTGGGGCTTTTAAAGCAACAAACTTAGAACTGCAGATATTGGATTATCACCTGATTTACACACACACATTTATATTGAATCATATTTACGTTCTGACATCTGCTATATGTATATCTACTTTAATCATTCGTAAAATAAGAATAAAAGGACATAAATGTGCTACTAATCTGAAAGTTCCGCTTATTTCTTGAAATAACATTTGACATGGCAGATTTGAGAGTCCAGTTCATACCGTTCAGTTGGATAGCTGGAGCAGCGCTCTAATGGGATCTTCACTAGTCGGTCATCAAGCCCAACAAACAAAGATCTGTCACTGTGGAGGATTTGCAGGCTCTTGATTTGTCCGATATGCCCCTCAGGGAGGATTCTGAGCTCCTCCAGGTAGCAGCCATGATGGCTTCTATTGGTTGTGGAGAGAGTCTTCAGGATGGTGCCGTACTCTTATTGGATAAGATGAACATGGAGAAATGTTCTGGGATGAAAATTATCTTGTGCACTGTGTACTTTGACATGAAAAAAATTGGTTCTTGCTTTTGATTTGATTTCGGGCTGCCACTCCGAATCATACCAAGTAGAGCCAGGCCGGCACAATCATTTCAAATCAGCAATGCAATCTCTTTTTTTTTTTTTTTTTTTTTTTTTTTAACTCTGCCCCAGCGCTCTCCCCTCTTGCTTACCAGTGCTGATGTACATTACATGGTAGAGGTTGTCTTTGCCCTGCACGATGTCCACTACCATCTTGGAGAAGCGCAAGTTGTCCTGGGTGAGTAGAGGGTTTACAGTGACCGGCTGGACCACATCATTCATGAGGAAGAGACGCTGAGCATCTTGGAGGCTGCGCTCTGTCAGGTTCCCCCCAACGCCTCCCTCCTCCAGTGTGCCACACTGCAGTGGACAGAAGGGGAGAATTAGTATCAGTATCATTTTCTGAGTCTGCAGGTTTCTTTTCAAGGACGTGTAACCGTTAACTACTGCTCACTATACTCGTTGCTGTAGCTATCTGATGTTAGCTAATTGGCTCAGCTAGCCATGGAGCTAGTGGCTTTAATAGCTGACTGAAGTTTGCCTGGACTGCGATCCCAGATCGTGGGGTGAATTACAGCGGCCAATCAGGCTCAGCTCAGTTGGACTCAGTCGCCTCCCAGTGAACACATTTGGACTGAACTCAGCCTCAAAGACCAACAGGTGCTACTTTGGAAATAGCGGACAGTACAGAGGTGATTTACAGTAACTCTGACCAGGACTATCACTCCAGGAAAGGTGAAGCGGCACAGGAGACAGACGAAGTTCAGAAATCAGCAGCAGGTGAAAAACAGTGTGTACGGCCAGAATATTAGCACATTTTAGTTGAATTCAGGATTAATCTTGACCAAACAGATGTGATTGTGAAAAGACAAACCAAGGCTGTGTTGGTGGGTTTGTCTTTTTAATCTTGAGCTTGAATGAAGTGTATATCATGATGAGTTAACAAGACAGTTAAGCTCATTGTAGCTTGGTAAAAGAGAGAAATTTGAATTAAGGGGGTGTACTTTTTTTCTGTATAGATAGTAAAGTCAATAGTGAAGTGAAAATATTACCTTTTTTGAAATTTGGGTTATTTATTTTGTTTACTTATTAGACTAAATAGTTAATTCACTGCTTTTACATCTCCCCGCTGAAACTACCAGGGCAATTGGACTTTCCCCTCTTGAGGTACAAAGTGGCATTAGGACACAGGACTGGTTGTGGCTATCTGTTTATCATACTAACTTCAGTAGACATCTCTGCAAAATGATACATAGTCTTCTGAACATAAGCACTGTGGTTTCTTCACACACATAAAATATAATGTTCGTGCATTTAGACCTAAAATTCTGGTCATATAGGAAAAATTGGACCTTTGATGGATTCATTTCAGTTTGATGTATCAGTAACATGGCTTTGTTTTTGTGCATGCTGGCTTACAGGAACACCTCACTAACAGATCCTTCATGAATGCTATGAGCTACATGCCGGTTCATGCTTTGTTTTTAAAGAAAAAAAACAATGAGTACAATGAATATGAGCTGCAGAGGGGCCTTACTGAGTGTTGAATACAATGCAAATATGAAATCAAAAATAATAAAACTATTTCACAATGTAATACAGAGATGACATTATCTCAATTGTCCCTGCAACTAAATTTGCATTTTGTATGTGTTGACAAACTTACTTGTAGATGTGCTCACACACTTACTGTTGGAGGTATATTTGATGGAGCTCAGCTATAATGCAGTGAACTGTGTCTGTGTTTTACACACCAAAATGAAATGGATGTCTTTCGAAAACTTCTCTACAAGCACTGGAGTAAAGGCTGGTGAAAAGAACTGTTTAATGTTCTCACATCTATCATTGTGTTCTTTGTCTGTGGTTGTATTTGTGATTTACCTGAAAATTGGGTATGGGATTTGGCGTAGAGAGCCAGGCAGTGCGGGGATTCTCCTGGTAGCGAAAGGGTCCATTGAAGGCCTGGGTGATGGAGCTCAGATTGAAGGCACAGACAGCAGAGGCTGATATACTGTTCCTAAAGGATATAATCACAGTCAGATCACAGAAATTTAGTGAGAAAGAAATTCAAAAAATGAAAAATCAGTTGGTTCCAAATTCAATATTTGCCATCAGACTTTCAAGGAACCAATAACTGTCTAAATTGTCATTAGCTGCTGAACATCTAGACAAAATCTTTAAATTGTTGCATGGGTTAGATGCCATTGATTGTATAATGCAGTCTGTAATTCTTCCCATAGATGGTTGGGAAGTAAGTCATATTTACATTGTTCTTTATTTTCATTTATTGGCTCTACGCAGAGCCGATCCCATAAACTACACACTTTGCCACAGTGAGCATTTAAACATGTGCACTGCTGTTTCTGCGTTGCTGGCAGTCTCCTCGGCCTCCAAAATTGATTTATTGCATAATGAGGCTGAACAAAGCGAGTGATGTGGTGACGAGGACACTTTTAAACCTGGCATAGGGATGAATATCGGTGGTAACGGGAGATAGTTTCCTCTGCAGGATTGAGACACTTTGACTACAGCGTTTGTTTTTTTTTGTTTTACCTTTATATATGGCTTTATTGACAGGACAGATTGAGATATGAGATCTGAAAACAGGATGAGAGAGAGGGGGAGTAACACGCAGCAAAGGGCTCCAGGCCGAGACGCGAGCCCCGGGGCCGCTGCAATGGGTTTAAGTGCTTTCTAAAAAGGAATCGGAAGACAGCGACCTCCGTCTTAATACAAATCTCTCTCAAATTGCTGCCTTTCAAAACATATATTCACTTAACCATAACTTCGGCGAGAGTGAGTGATTTGTATACGCTCTCAGTCTCTCCATCCCTCACAGCAATGACATGGAAAAAGCGTCCCATCACCTCTGCCGGTGCACATCTCATTATGTAGGCTTCAGACAGACACTGTTCAATAGAGAGCATTCACAGGGAAAACCTCTGACAAAACAGCGTTGGGCTCAGTGGTTGTCTAAAGCTATCCCACAGGGATATGTCAGAGCAAGGGAAGATCCACTGACTGGTGTTCGTGCCCACTCTACCATAACACTCTCCTCCGCCACAGCTCTCCTCAGAGGCATGACTGTGGAAGACATATGTACAGCGGCTTCATGGGCTTCTCCGTGTCCTCTTGCCCGGTTCTATTTGCATAATACATCTGAGTTTTCTTTAACTCATTCAGTTTTGACAACCAGCAACACACTGTCAGTTCTGGGCACGTTGCCTTATTTGTAAGAGCTTTTTGGAACTGCCACTGTGCTTAACAACTATTCCTGCTGCTTTTCCAACATAAGTACATTGTGTGAGTGTGTGTACACCGATCAGGCATAACATTATGACCACCTGCCTAATATTGCGTTGGTCCCCCTTTTGCTGCCAAAAGCCCCTGACCCGTCAAGGCATGGACTCCACTGGACCCCTGAAGGTGTGCTGTGGCATCTGGTGCCAAGATGGTAGCAGCAGATCCTCTAAGTCCTGTAAGTTGCGAGGTGGGGCCTCCATGGATCAGACTTGTTTGTCCAGCACATCCCACAGATGCTCGACTGGATTGAGATCTGGGGAATTTGGAGGCCAAGTCGACACCTCAAACTCGTTGTTGTGCTGGTTCCCCAGCAGAACCTTACCCTAAGCATCACACTGCCTCCGCCGGCTTGCCTTCTTCCCATAGTGCATCCTGGTGCCATGTGTTCCCCAGGTAAGCGACGCACCCGGCCATCCACGTCATGTAAAAGAAAACGCGATTCATCAGACAAGGCCACCTTCTTCCATTGGTCCAGTTCTGATGCTCACGTGCCCATTGTTGTCGCTTTGTTGTCTGCGTTTATGCAGCCCTATACACAACAAACTGCGATGCACTGTATTCTGACATCTTTCTATCAGAACAAGCATTAACTTCTTCAGCAATTTGAGCAACATTAGCTCGCCTGTTGGATCGGACCACACGGGCCAGCCTTCGCTCCCCACGTGCATCAATGAGCCTTGGCCGCCCATGACCCTGTCGCCGGTTCACCCCGTTCCTTCCTTGGACCACTTTTGATGGATGCTGTCCACTGCAGAGAACACCCCACAAGAGCTGCAGTTTTGAAGAAGCTCTGACCCAGTCGTCTAGCCATCACAATTTGGCCCTTGTCAAACTCGCTCAAATTTATGCTTGCCCATTTTTCCTGCTTCTAACACATCAACTGCTGCCTAATATATCCCACCCACTAACAGGTGCCATGATGAAGAGATAATCAGCGTTATTCACTTCACCTGTCAGTGGTCATAATGGTATGCCTGATCAGTGTATGTGTGCTTGCCGTGAACATGTAGGGCAGAGCCATGACGCTTGTGTTGGCTTCATCCTTAGTGTATATTTTTGGTGATGTGAACTGGTGTGTGTTTGTTCTTGTGGACTCTGATGTCCCACTATTGACAGCTCTTAGAGGGCAAAGCCTTTACAAAATTGGTTACGTCATTGTGACCACAGATTCTATGAGTATAGGCGGATTCAGCATTCACACTATTGTTCTTTTATCATCCTCTTGCGTATGTTTTTTGTTGAGTGACTGGTTATACATACGTTGAGCTACAGAGACCATTACACTATCAAAATGTTCAGCAGATGTGGACAAAACGGAGCAGTACCACCAGAGAGAAAGAGCAATGTAGCCGCTTAATTAAAGCTACAAAACCATAGGACACAACAAACAAGTTTGAACAATCGTGGACAGGAAAATACTGGAGATTGAGTTTGTTGTCAGTTTCTGTCATTGGTAATAGTAAAGAGAATTCTCCCTCCATGCTACAATGTATTCAGTGGCCATATAGAGCACTGCCATGTACATTAATCAGATCTTTTGTTGCCATATTTGTTATTGGGAAACTATTGTTGAAAAACTCTCCACTCTGAGCCTCCCCCTGGTGGATGTATTGCTCAGCAGCCATGTCAACATGAAAGACATGGAAAAAGGGGGATAAATAAGACTCCAAAGAGAGAGGAGGATTGTTTTAATGTTATTGATAACAGTACTCACACATTAGTGGTAAAGATGCCATAGATCAGGTCTTGCTCTGGTAAGTAGAAGGTACTCTGCAGCTCATTGTAGTAAAAGGGAATTTCTCCTGAGCGTGAGCAGTTGAGTCGGGCCTTCATGAAGGTGGTCCACGTGTCTTCCAAAAGGAAGCGTCCACCCATGTCGTTCTTACAGACCCGCGCCACGCGAGAGAACACCATCTTCCCGCAGTCATTTTCAACTGCCGTTTCTCTTAAGAAGAAGTAGGCAAAGCGGCCAATCTCGTACACGGACACAAAATGAGGCTCTGAGGAAACATGACAGGAGAAAAGAAAAGATCAATATGAGGCTGGCACAAGGGCAAATGAGTTTGGGGCTTTGTTTACCGTTGAGCCATTTGGAGTTATACTGGGCGGTTCGCAGTGGTGGCATGTTCCCCAGGCTCCTGTAGATGACAGGGTCACGTCCAGAGAAGTCGATCACGGTGGCGGCATACAACTCACCCCTCTCTGTTACCATGGCCGTGGAATTGTGGCGTGGGTCGTAGGGACATCTGGCAACACCATTCACCGTGTCCAGCACCTGACTGATGTTGCCGACCTGACATAAAGAAAAAGTTGTAAACACAACTGAATTCACAACATTCACAACTGATCTGGTTGCTCACAGCTCATGATAAACTGTTGTACCCACCTGCCTGGTTATGCACACAGGGGTGAAAGCGTTGGTCCCACATGTAAAGAGTGTCCTCCCACTTATCAACAAAACCCGGATGTAGTTTTGACACTCGTCCTGCAGGCAAACGCATAACAAAACAGTTTGGGTGGGTGATGACAATCCTCTATTTTGAATCTACTTCAGTTGAAAATCAAAGACCTGAGGTTGGACCATCGTTCTATATCACGTGACGCAGAACACACTACCTCAGACTTGCCCTTGCTCTGACATGATTGCTTTGTCTCCTCATCAGGGGCCCATTCTGTCATCTGCAGAACAAAAAAGGTTTTTTGTCTTCTTTATAACCAAATCAACATTAATAGTAAATTAGAAAACAGTACAATTATTCACTCTTTTACTGAGCATTAGATAAAAATACACGACTTAACACTCAGTCACTGAAGTCACTGTTTCTGACCAAGAAAAAGTCCAGCTCGTAAACCCGAAAAACCACAACATGTCAGATAAAATATATTAATTAGAGCTCTGCTGGTAGGCAGACTCAGAACATAAGAGTGGCGTTGATCTTCTCGTGTAAAAGGGGCTCTTCAGACTTGGAGTTATCTGAGAACAAGTGGGCAGCTCTAAGCACAGGTGTGAGTGCCCTCAAGACGCACCGAGGACACATTTGACGTCACTCAGACCACATTCAGAGTTTGTCTTAGCAGCATATGACACATAGCAAAGTGTACACACATGTGCCCTGGCCCACATTCAAGGACCACCTACTGAACTGACATCCTCTGTGAAACAAGAAGAGGAAGAAGAAGCCATGCTAATGGGTAGAATGGATTGATTGTCTGATTTCCATTAGGTTCACTGTAATTGACATTGTGGGTCTATGGAGCTCAGTCTAAAGTACAGCGCACTAGTGTGTTGAGGGCTTGTCCAAGCCAACTGATAAAATAAGAGAGTATGAACGGTGTGAACCCGCCTGTGTCATCTAATGCATCCTTTAAATAGCAGTAAACAGACTGAGCTTTTGACAGCTTTTAGATGATAGCTATCCTCCATCAGTGCGCCTGACCACACCTCACATTTACACAACGTGGGCATGAAAATGACAACTGCATTGGTCTGAAACTAGAAATGATACTGCTTGCGCTGAGTGTAAGATAAAGCCCAATGTATTTGGGCTCTCCTTATCTGCCAATGTTCGCAACAAATATTTGTGAACACTGTTTCAACTAATCTAGTAATTTCACTAGTTACAGCTAAATCCCTTGACTCCCTTACAAATTGCACAAATTTGTGAGGAGAAACTAAAAAAAACTTTGCAAAACTGCTACGGCCAACTCTAAATCACTCGTGCATCCTTTCAAATTTGTCATTAAATTCAATACCGTGTTTCTCTCCTTGTACCTTGCTGTACCAGCCTGTCTGCTTTAGTTTTCAAAGAGGGTCTTTCTTGCTGACATTTAGCAGCTTTTCAAACACACAGTTCACTGATTCCACCATTTACATTAAACATGTCAAATTATAACCACTTTAGGCTACTTCTGTGTCACCCTGTGCCTCCTTAACGAGAGAAAATCACTCAATTTTGTGAGTTGTTGAGTAAGGAGAAACTTTATAAACTTTGTGAAACAACGTCTAAGACAAACTCTTAATTCTTTGGACCTTCTTATAAATTTGGAAATTACTATACTGTACATTTTCATTTAAATGTTTTCTTTGTGTAAAAAAAACACTGTGTCAGTTTGTCCCAGCAAAGTATGTGTTTATATGCATACAGAGCTGGGAAGTGAGGTCTGATCACAAGCTGTCACTCGACATGTTACAGCCAGGGGTCAAGTGACAGACTTAGAGCTGTCCACTTTTGATCAGATTGCTCAGGACTGAGTGTTATATAGCCTCTAACTCTAAGCAAGTCAGCTAATACTTTTCCTAAATGTTCAACTAATCAATACATATTTGGAAGACAAAGACAAACATATTTTTTTGCATTTGAAAAAATGTTATATTCCATTAATGTTTTAAAATTCTAATGTACATTTTTCGACATTGAAACATTATGTATTGATCAATTTGAAATTGTTCTAAAATAAAATACATTTTACAAAATGAATTAAATAAACTCAAAACTGAAACATCTTTCTCTAGCATCAGCTGAAGTTACCTGTATGACTGAGGCATTGCTCAAACTCAGTCTGAACAGGAAGTTTCTGTAAAAGAGATGTTTTTATGTTAATGGTAAAGCAGCAGACAGTATAGCATAACATTATCTTTTTTCTCCCAGTTTCTTTCCTGGTACATTCTTACCACACCTTATTGTAATACTCATTTTACAACACTGTACAGTAGATTTGGCAACACATGTTATTATTAAATAGTTATTTATCACCTTGCTCCCACAATGAGCTGGTTTCTGCTCAGGTCCAAGGCCAACTGGGAGAAATCCTTCACTCCTGGATGGAGGAACTCTGATAGCCACGGCTTCAATGCTGGAAAGGGAACGAAAAACAGGGTGAGACAACAAGAAAAAACAACAGGCTTTATAGGGGGTTATGTGCTGGACTATTTCTTAGCCTAAACTCAACTAACTGGCTGCTTGCTGTAGCTTTATATTTAGCATACAGACATGAGAGTGGTATTAATAAACTTAGACAGTTGCATCAGGCCAAAGAGGAGGCCTACAGAAGTAGAGACTGAGCCCTGTACAAGGAGGTCAGAGGTGATCTGAGAAACAGCTTTTCAGCCAACAATCCTGCGTCGGTTTTGAGAGGCCTGCAGGACATTACCAACTATAGGAGACCAATCGTCCCGCCCTGTGGAATATCCCCAACTGGCAGACGACCTTAACATCTTTTACACCAGGTTTGAAAGGAAGTCTTGCACACCCCTAACCAGATCAGATTTATTAGCCCAAACTCTCTCATAAATGCTTAAACTACACGCGACATGCAGTAAAGAGAGCAGCCTGTGTCACATCTCTGTGTAAGTGAGGTAAAAGCAGACTGATTTTGATGCACTCACCTTGGTAGGAGACGACAGGATGTTCCTTTCTACTACAGTCGGCTGGTTTGATGTGAGGCGGCCGGGACAGACACACAGATGAACAGAAGACCAGAACAAGGCAGCAGGGGGAGAAGGCCCACACCCCCCACCCTGACTTAACCATCGCTACAACCACATCCAGTCTTCTATCAGTGCGTCAGGAAACACCTGTTGGAACGGAGGAGACATCTGTCAATTTACGCACATGAACAGCAAGAATCAAACACCAAATAAAATGAAAGAAACACGTAAAATCAAAGAAGGCACAGTATGTTACAGATGCACACTCTGCCCTGCTATCTGTCTGCCTGTCCATCCATCTAAATTAGTTCTGCCGTCTCGCCAGCCCAGTGGTCCTGCTGGCTCTGTCTGACAGCCCCTCAGTGTCAGCAGGACTCGGTCATGGGTAATTCACCCAGAGCTGCCAATCTTTGGAACGCTGACTCTCAAACCGAGGGTGCCATCAGCAGAGATCTTTATGACTGAGGAGACCCATTCAGGGATGAGACTGGGCCAAGAGCCAAACAAAGGCTGTGAACTTTGAGCTGTGAGCCACATGAATGTTTTGTGTCAACATCAAAAACCATGTATGTACATCAAATCTTGGTTCTGTGTAGAATTAATGTAATTCTGTCTCATCTAGAAGTTATAAACACAGCTTCAGAACTGAAAAACAAGCTTTTCTGACTGTAGACTTTCCCAAGAAAAATTATTCTAATTTCCTAGAAACTTAAGTATGTGAAAGACGTTATAGTGAATGAAACATGTTTGTAGCTGAATTAGCAGAGCCACTTCTTTAGTGGTGATAGTACTGCAGGGATTGGGAGAAGCATGTCATTGGTTTAAGACACGCCTCTATATTTCTTTTTAGTTAGTTATTGGACATAAGGGTTTTTTTGCCCCTAAGCTTGTGAAACCATCTCCCCTGCACCAATCTAAACTGAAAGAATCTCAAGACTTTGAGACTTAACTATGCTTTAATTAAAAGTAACAAACAACTTGAATATGTTTTTGTGAGCCTCCCTTCTTTTTTTCAAGAACTTTCCATTCAAGCACTCTTGGCTTTGTCTTCAGACAAACTGAAGCAGGAGAACGTTTCAGTCTTTTTGAAAGCCAAGGGATGGCCCTCCCATGGTGCGTGTCACTGGAATACCTTCAACCTACTGCTTATATATGAATGAGTTGATTGGATGGAGTAGAGCGTAAGGCACGGATGAAACTCTTTTGTGGCAATGCAACCACTAACTTTTCTAAGCTTGAATACATCAAAAGGGCAGCCATCCCGATACAGTGAAAGTGCTATTTCTTTTTCTACCAGCAGGGTGAGTAAAGTCATGTCAGTTATGTTTTTACAATAAAGCTATTTTCAGGGAATTATATGTCATGACCTGCCTACAAAATGTGCAAAAATACCGTGAAAACACTTAATCACTCTTCCACCAGAATAGAATGAGCATGCTGAGACATTGGGTACACCTATTGAGAAAGCTTAATTAAAGTCACGACACATTCTCTTTACTAAGGTGATATACGTCAGGGAACTGCATTACAAGTCTTTATTTCCCCATTCAGAGTTCTTTATGGCATCAAAAATAAAAGGAGGCAGTCCAGAGTCTGACCTTTGTATATCAGCCTCCTGTCTAAACTCTCTTGTACTTGGACTTCATCCAAATATCATCAAAAGAAACTGTGAATCCCTCCCACCTCGCTACACCAAAAATGGTGGGATTCCAAACTCCAAATTCCTCCTCTAATTATCAGGATTTACAAAACAACAGCAAAATCAATCCCAGGAAGTTTCTCTGATACAGAAGCAGCTAACTCACAGTAGCTGTGCCCTCACCTGTAATGAGTAGTAATATGAATTACCAATGAAGTCAGTTCATGGAGATTTGTTAGTTGGAGCAAATAGACACTGAGAGGGCATCCAAAGTCTCTCCATCAAAATATTCAGAGAGGACCATTTCCGAGGCTGTGTTCTCAGCTCCTTCCTACTGGGTGAATGGCCTCTCTGTGCACCCGGCCAACTATCTGCCAATGGCCGCTCTCTTTTACAAGTGAATAGACTGAGTTTAACCACAGTTAAAAAGACACACTAATGTGCCATGACTGCACCACAATGGCCGTGCGGGTAATTTGCCAAACCTAATGATCCTGGTTTGGCCCCTGCTAGAGGAGGTAGAGAGCAGGAATCCTAAAGAGGCACACAGCTGCACTGATCCCTCTCTCCTCTTCTCCCCTCTCTAATCTCTGTCTAGTTCTCTTATCATGAATTCAGTTGATTTTGCTTTTTGGAAAATGACACAACTCGGGTGCACAAAAATGCATACCCTCTGCATTCTTGGACATAGTTCCACTATCATTCCATGCCAACTCACCCAGTTCATGTTATGGATTTACTTGAAAGAATTAATGTTGAAAATCTCATAGCTGTACGCTCATGAATGTGGCCCTTTTTATGTGTCATCTAAGCCTCAGCAATCACTCATTTTTTTAGGAAATGAAACGTGCTCCTGGATGTTCTAGTAAAATATGCTGCTATGAGGTCTTTAAAAAAACGAAAGAAAGAAAGAAAGAAAGAAAGACAACATTGACAACGTCAAATACTTTTTTGGGGCATTGACTACTATGCTCAGTCAGCACAAACTGGGATTTCAACGTTGTTTTCTATTTGAAATTCTATTTTGGACAAAAGTGCTAAACGTAAACGCAACATAGTCTGGGACTATGCTGAGAAATAGCAACAGTCACATTCACCTTTTCAGTGTCCAACAACGACAAACCTTTCACCCGGCGTTGTGTCCTGTCCACGGTAAAAATAGTGTGTTTGACCCCACGGCCTGGTTGCATCTGTGACCTGTGCTGACCATGGACACCCAGGACTGGGATGTACCGCTTCCAGATGAGAAGATCAGTGAATGGCAGCTCTGGACAGATTCACTTCAAGAGTTGAAGCAACTGCACATTCCACACCCCTACACCGAAACCTCTTTCTCCAAGTCAGAACAGATAGAATTCTGTGTGTTTTCTGAAGGCCATTGGAGCAGTGGCCTACCTCAGGGTTGCCCGTGAATTGTGATTTTAGTGACTACAATCTTGAAGTAGAACTCTCCAGGTTAGACTCTATTTAGCAAATTAGTGGCATTAGAACGTACACTAGTTTAAAAAAAAATAATAATAGTATAAAGCTTCTGTGTATATGTGCAAAACTGAGTTCAACAACTACGTCGGCCCACAAGACCAGAGCAGTGGTTCTACATACCCTCCGAACACAACCCTGCAGACCACGCCTCTAGGTCAGTCCTAGCATCTCATTTTGCTGAAACAACCTGGCTCCCTGGACCAGCGTTCCTTCCCAAGCCAGACCAGGTCCACCAGGAAGAGAACACATCCTTTGAGTTGGGTAACCCAGAAATGGAAAAGGAAATACATACACAGTTGACAAGCTTCGCCACTCAGATCCACAATGGAAACTCACAGCTGCTGCCTTCTCCGATCAGCCCACTTTCTGCAGAGGCTGGCATCGATGTCGCAGGTTTCACACTCCAGACAAACTGAGCCAGGCTATTGTTTGAACCCACAGATGAAGTCGTTCATTGTGGATTTCAAAATGGACTCTGAACTGAACTCAGTTTCCCAGAATTCACCAGTCTTAACACCTAGGAGCAAATTCAGGTTTGAGATACTATTCGTCGGGATGACAGACCCCCACTCTAACCAGATAGTCCTTTGTTCTCTCTCTTCTCCACCTCTCTCCACAAGGGGCTGCCTGCCCTCAAGTTCTCAGCAGCTTGCTGAGAGCTGCAAGCTTCATTTCCAGCAGGCCCAGAGAAGTTCTCCTCACTGCAGGGACACAAGGTCCTGCCAGTATTCCAGATCAGTTTGCACCAGCAGCTGCGACGCAAAAAACTCCAAAACATGAGGAACACGAAGTAAGTTAGTACCAAGCTGCTATCCCTGCAAAGGAAAGGAGCGCCCAGGTTCCTCCACCTGCTTTCTCTCATCAGACCTTGCACAGAAAGAACAGCATTGTTCAAAATTGGAATTACAACCTTCTCCTGCTTGCCTCATCAGCCAAGGAATCACCAGCATATTTTCTTCAAAGACTGGTATCGTTGAACTAGGCCTAGAGAGCATAGAGCATAGCATAGCACGGCTAAGCACAATACTTTTTTAACTGTGGATGATGCCATGCACATGTGTTCAATGTATGTATTTGTTCACTTTTTTGGTGATCTCAGGTCAGGTTATTGGTAGTTTGCTTTGCTACACGGCTAATTTGACGTTAGTTGAATTATGCATATCATAGACTCAGGGTCTTTGCAAGCAATTAACCATCTTCTCTAACCTGGCATCAAGTCACACGCACACACACCTGTATATAGTACATGCTAGTTAGATTGTGTGTTTTCATCTTTGTGTTAAATAAAAGACTTTTGAATCTTCATGCTGTCCATTTAATAATATTGTACGAGAGTGAATGTTGCCAAGATTTACTCTGTCAAGGACTCTAATATCCTTCGACCATTACTAGCTGTTATGGTAATTTTGGTTGTAATTATTAAGTTAATTATTAATCAGAGTTACACACTGACAGTTTCGTACCTTTTTTCTGAGACTGATTTGGTGAATTGGCTATCTTTTTTTTTTTTTCATCAGCACTTGGACGTGGGCATCATGGCAGGCTGCACAATCTCACCCCTGGCTTTAGTAATGGCCATGGAAGTCATCATCAGGGCCTCAATGTAGCACCTGAAACTTAAGGAAACACAAAAATGAACAAAGCACAAGCAGTTGGAGATAGCGTCTTCACCAATTTGACAACACAGATGCAAGCTTTCGTAATGGCCATGGAAGTCATCATCAGGAGATGAACGAACAAAGACTGGGTTCCGTCTGCCACCTATTAGGGTGTACATGGATGACATGACTATGCTGACCGCTACTGCAGCATGTACCAAGCAGTTACTTGGAAAGTTGCAGGAGAATATCAAGTGGGCCAGAATGAAAAGCAAGTTGTACAAATCTCAAGGCATCTCTGTCGTTAAGGGCATGCTCAAAGAGATGAGGTTCTATATCGGTGAAGACCTAATACCAACAGCATTTGAGCAGGTGCACCAAATAAAACAGGGCATTGTCAATCGTCTGGGGAACATCAACAAGACTCTGTTTCCCTGGGAAACTCAAGCTTTGGTGCCTACAGTTTGGAGTAGTCCCCTCGGTTATGTGGCCACTCACTGTCTATGAGGTCCCATTCATAGCAATGGACAAGATTTAGTGCACCATTACATCATACGTGATGAAGTGGCTTGGCCTTTCACAATGCCTGAGTAACATCAGTCTCTAAGTATGGTCCTGGAACTGCCTTTCAGTAGTCTGAGGGAGAAATACAAATGTTCAAAAGTTGACATCGAAGGATTCCAAAGACCAGACCATCAGCAAGGCTGCACTGCCACTATCAACTGGCCAGAAATGGACCCCAACCAACACAGTACAGAAAGCTACATCAACTGAATCGTGGAGACATGGTGGGGCATGTCCAGCAGGCACGAGGAGGCTTTGGCCTGGTGGCAAGCGAACCAACTTGACACAAGGTCACGACATCGTGTAGGAGTGTAAGATATTGGTAGCTGAGGAAGTGCACCAACAGGAGGAGACCAGGAGTGCAAAGGCTGGCTCTCTTGCTAAATGAGGGCAAAGGTTGCGGTGGGAAGGCGTGGAGAGAACTATGGGAAATGGAAGCAAACAACATGAGCTTTATCATTAAAGCTACATATGACATGCTACCATCACCAACAAGCCTACAGCAGTGGTTTGGGGAGGATCCAACCTGTGCCCTCTGTCCAAGACCAGCAATTCTCAAACATATCAAGACATGAAGTGAAAACAGCCTCACACAAGGCCATTACACCTGGTGACACAATCAGGTCCTCAAGAACCTGGCATTAGCCAACCAATCCACTGAAGACAGCACCATTTGTCCAAGGAGGACAGAAAACACACAAGTGTTTACTTGACTTTTCTTGAATTTTATATGATAAATATTTAAGTGATATTTACATAACATTTCATCTAGCACTACTATGGATTTAAATAAGGCAACTACAAAACGATAAAAAACAACAGACATCTTTACCATCTTTTGAAACATACAGTACACTGTCTGGTGCCTGACAGACAAAACACTGCACCTAGATTTGATGCTGCTAAAAGTACTTGTTACAAGGCTTAGTCTAAGTAAAAGTACAAACATTAAAAAAAGAAAAGAAATATGGCCCCTCTACTTAGTCTCTAAATGTTTATAAAAATGGAAGATTTACAGTGAACAACTTCAGTACACCTCAGATAAAATATGCAATGACATTTTCAAAAGTATAATTTTAAAGTATAACAGCTTTGCAAGAAATGGTAAGTGCAGTAATTCACTTATCACATCCTTTTAGGTTTTAGAAAGGTAACCCCAAAGAGCTCAACACACTAACATTTAAGGACACAAAGAAAGCTGCAGTGTTCAGAAAAAAACACTTTGAAAAGAGAAAACATAATAAGTACAGGAACACTTCAAGTTTGAAGCTGTCTGTTTTGCCACCATGCACTGACTGATTCTAATGTTTTACGGGCCGATCACACAGAGATGCATCGCTACCAACACTGCCAGCCGCCAGCACAACCCTCTATTTTCCTATGGTGCATCCTAGCGGCGCTCCTCTTCTGACACCTGTGCGCCATGTTTTTCAACTTTTCAATGCAAGTCGCACCACTATTTCCCTTAATTACATTTGATGGCCAGATGCGCTCGCAGCCTGGCTCCACAGGCGCGCCATGCTGTTTTATCAAAGCAATTACACCTGTAGTGACAAGTCACCGTGTGATCTGCCCATTCCACATGCTCCACATGTGATCACATGGGTCCACATGTGAATTCATGCATAAAACAGTGTCGAAAACAGGGGAAATTCATGTGGATTTTCTGTAAGGACGGGTAGATGTCAACCCTGAAGAAAGCAATGCTGAACACAAACACGATTATTATTATCGCAGAAGGGAAAAACTGTCCTCAGACGTCACAGCAAACACAATCATTTGATAGTGATTTGTGAAGAAACACAGATCTGTGAATATTCCACACTGCACCAACACTAACTTTCATAAGGTCCAAAAAAGATGCTATAGCTTTTACCACTCACTCGGCCAGATATTAATTACTTAATGTGGCACTGCAAGTATCAATAGATGGGTAATCTTTGTCTGATGTGTGTTTATTTTGATTGATTTTGTTATTATTATTCATTTGTCTTCTTTGCTTTATTGTTCTTGGTGTTCAGTGTGTGTTTGGTTTTCCTTTCCTTTGTCAGGGCATTCCACAAATATGCGTTTTCTCTTTGTTTTGTTATTGTTTGCTCACCTGAAAACCATTTATGTATGTTTTGCTAAAGGCCAGAAGACTGGTAGGTCAGGGAACACTGTGTAAGACTGCGTTTAAGCATTTGTAAGTGTGAAAAACTGCCATAAGCGTAGATGTGATTTTTTTTGCTTACGTCCTGACCGTTTTGCAGTTAGCAATGCTCTCCCTCCTCTCTATGTCACCACACTTGCACTACTCCTTTCTTTGTGTCGAGGCAGCTCTCCTTGCTTCTTTTGGTAGTAGAAGCTGTCACTGTGAATGCTGGAATTGGAAGCTTTCCCTGTTCCCCCTTTTGCTGATGTAGGTGCCAGAACAGGAGGATCATGCTCTTTGCGTGTTGCTGGAGCAGACAGGACCACCTTTTTTATGGAGTTCTCTGTCCTGATTGGATGAAGAAGGCAGATTCTCTTTACTACACGAGAGAGGGAGGAGAGGCATGAGTTACCGACCAAACACTCTATAACGGCGATTACTGTTGGAATATAGAGCTATTTAACCCTCACAGATTTATTGCGGTGATTAGGTTAAACATTGTTATCAAGTTTTTGTACAGAAACCCCAGGCAGGCATGGCTGTAAGACGTGGATGCCAATCGGAGAAGGCAAAAGGTAATCCTCCCATTCAGAAATTAATGGCACCAATAAATCACATTGAATGAAAACTGACAGGATCATTTAGCTTCCTGTGTGACCAGCAGAGCGTAAGAGACAACACTTCCAGGCCTCATCCTCAACCTTCACAGAGCAGGACATTCATCTCTCTCAGACTCAGTCGCACCACAGCAGAGTACCAAACTCCCTCCAGGAGAATGAGAGGCTTGTTCCTGTGCAAACTTCAGGACGACCTCCTCCGGCTCTGTTTTTACAGCCCCCTGTCACTGCTGAGGCTGAAAGATTACAGCCACAGTGAGACGCAGGGGAGTGCTGAGAAGAAGGCGAACTAGGATCAGTGAAAGGTGGCTGGAGCAGAGAAAACAGTGGACTTCAGGGTGGTGATTTTGAAAATGTGGTCTGAGAACATTAAGCTACCTATGAGTGCCGCTCACTGCTCACAGGATTGTTTAAAAAAGCCCAAATAACTATTGTGGTGTGTTCACCAGTACAAAAGGTTAAAACCAAGGTGCTGCTAGGAGCACCTTTGAGCATGTAATGTACCATTTGCATTGTACATTTTTGATTATCTGACTACTGTTGCAAGCATTTCAGTCTCAGATAAGTTCAACTTTAAATTATCAGTGTTTCTGTTGATCAACTAAACACACAGTTATATAGTTTTTGTTATACATGCTCAATAATAACTTTATTATTATTATTTACTGAAAAGTTAAATCTGCATCAACAAAATTTACTGATTACTATTTTTAATGTATTTTTTGACAACTTGGGGGCAGCTGAACCATATTAACACCACAGTGATAGATGTCCTAGCAAGAAGTTGCCTTTTAACACAGCCAGCAATAACAGAGCAACATTTGCATTCAGCTGGAGTTGTGTTACTGGCCACCTGATTAATGTATGACCAGCATTTACTCCTCTTTTCAATCCACCAATTCCTGAGGGAAATACCTGGATCTTGAGCTGCTTATGGTGGACAGGTCCAAAGTACCCTATTGTATTCCAAAGGATTCAGGATTCAAGGTTTGGTAAAGGTATAAAAAAAATGAAAGGTAAATGTATTGTCATTTTTTTAGAACACAAGGGTTTCAAAACTAAACTGCGTTGAGTGCTGATGATGAATTAAGGAGTCTCACAGACTGGGTAATGGGTAAGCTGCTCCTGCGGCTGGTGGTATGGCAGCTGATACCACTGTATCTTTTGTATGGCATCTTCAATGATCCATATTACTGAATGTGGCAACATTTTCACCATTTAAATGTATTCAGAAAGACCTTAAATAAAAGCTGCATCGTTTCAATACATAAACACTAAAAAGACAAATAACGTATCCATCTGCAGAGCCTTTCACATTTGTTTACAATAATATTGTTTTCATATGGCAGCTTTAAGATAAGGCATCTCTCAGAGTTGGACAGAGGTTGACAGCGCCTCCTCACATCTTGGATGATTAGCTGGGCTTGCTGTAACACTTATTATTCATGGCTGCAGACGTTAGCTTCAGGTGAAAATGGCTAACATGATTAGTAAATGATGTGAGGCAGAAGTAACACTCAGCCTGGGTCTCATCCAGTTCATGCTTCCCAGCAAGTTCATAAAAGCAGACATGTGCCCCGAGATGTAAGTTTTCAAAAGTTACTCTGCTGACATGCCTTCCTACATAAGTAACATTAGCCTAATGTCTGCCCACGATCTAAAGCGTCGGAGCAACTTTATTGTCCAGCCGTGGTCAGACAATCAATAATCAGCATAAGCGGCAGACTCTCGATTATTCTCTGTCTCTGCATCGATGCAGAATCTTCCACGTCCGCATCTTATTGCCAAGAATTTTCCATCCTTCCCCAGTTGGGTGAGCTCTGTTTTTCACCCACTTCTCTTGTATTACCAAAAAAAACAATACACAATTTCGTTCAGGTTTCCTCCAAATCCAATAAAATTGAGGCCACATGGTGATGCTACAATCAAAGTCCAAAAATGCACTTTAGGAAAGGCCACGTCCAAAACACAGTAAGTCTGATTGACCTCAAATTTGCAGAAAACAGAGCGGCTTGAATTCGCTTAAAAGCCACATGCAGCTATATTTTTCTTCATGTTTTTGTATATTTGTCTCTTTTTGGTTGCTGGTATTCTTTTGAGTGTATGCATTTGTGTTACTCTGTTTTGTGCTTTATGTCTACAGGTCTTACTGTGCCATACACAGAGACACACACACACACTCATATCCATATGTCAGACTCACATTATTCCTTTTAAAATGTCAACCCAACACCTGATCTCTTCTCAAAGATCCCAAATTTGACAGCCTCGCTGAAAAGGAGTGGGCATCCTTCCTAGTAATAAAAGATTCCCCAAAGTCATCACCGACTCTTTGATGGGGAACAGGAAAAGCAGAGGAATAATAATTTCCTACTGACTATTAAAAACAAGAGAGGGCATTAAAAGAAACAAATAGGACAAGTCTAAAGTCTAAAAACATGACAACATGAATGCAAGTAACCCATCAGAAGAAAGACCCAGAACAAATGAAGTATAAATTCCAAATTAATGAAATCATAAATAAGACAACTCAATTCCTGATACACAGACACCAACAAGAACAATTCCATCATCATAACAAATCTGGTAAATACTTGGCAAATCAAATTAAATAAAATGAAAAAAAAACCCAAGTCAAGAGGACATCCACTCAATTCTTACCAGCATTAATTTATCGCAACTTGACATGACCGACTCGCCAATAACAGAGATCAAATTTTTGAATGCCCTCAAGCACAAAGACCTGATGGCTTCCCTGCTGAGTTCTATGAACACTTCTGGTTGATTTTAGCTCCGCTCTTCAACAGACTAATAATTTAATTAAAACAAAATTTATGTAGGCCAGAAAAAATGAACAGAGCCACAATTTCACTCCTCCTAAAACCCAACAAAGATCCCACACTACCATCAAGTTGCAACCCCATCGCTTTACTCAGTGTGGACATTAAATTCAATTAAAATCAATCCACCCAGATCAAACCAGCTTTATCAAAGGCAGACATTCATCAGTAACACACACAGACTTTTCAATTCAATGGATTATTCATCACCACAACAAACAAGAACCATCATTGTCTCATTGGATGCAGAGAAAGCTTTTGACAGATTAAACCGGTCATTCCTCGTATCCACAATGCAAAAACATGGCTTTGGGGAATCATTGATGAACTGGGTTAACATTCTATAAACTGCACCTTCAGCAACTATAATCATCAATGGACTAACATTACCATGCTTCACACTGCACAGGACTTGTGCCCACTATCTCCTTTCCTCTTCACTGTTTTCTTCAAACCACTAGCTGCAGCCCTTTGTCAGAACTGTCCATCAACGGTCATAAGCATGGGAACAGTGTAAAAATGATATGAAAGATAATAAAACCCTCACCCTGTAGAGGTGAGAGGCTTACCTGAATATGTCAGCTCAATGACTAAAACAACAAGCATCGGGTAAAAGTCAACACTGAAGCAAGAGACACTGAACACAGATTCATGATAACCCCATAATTGCCCAAATTCTCACAGTAAAAGGAGTCATTCTGCG
This sequence comes from Spondyliosoma cantharus, assembly GCA_900302685.1. Classification (NCBI taxonomy): domain Eukaryota; kingdom Metazoa; phylum Chordata; class Actinopteri; order Spariformes; family Sparidae; genus Spondyliosoma; species Spondyliosoma cantharus. The sequence continues at coordinate 2,479 of OMLP01015293.1, read as the reverse complement.
AGGGTTTTGAGGCTTTTATTCATTTACAAAAAACATTCCTAAAAACACGAATTGGAAGGTAATCAAGAGCATTAACACACAGAAAACATTTTCGATCATTTCCAAGTCCACTGATTTAAAATATAGATATTTTTTGTGGTACATTTCTTGCCTTTTCTGAATAATATTCATGATGTTGGCTGCAGTTTATCTCTAAAATAGTCAACTCAAAGCTTGAGGTTTTTTCAAAGATCAAGGTCTCAGCAGGACAAGACCATTGACATTTTTCAACAGTTCCTCTCATAGCCTGAACCCTGCGAAGCTCAGCATAAATTCAATCGGGAAGACTACCTTTTCATTCACCTCTCTCTCTGCTCCCTCTATTCACCTGACCATGGGCGTTTCATGTACTCCCTCTCCATTTAACCAACCAGATTCTGACACAAACATTAGCCAGTCATGCCCCTGCTGCCAAACTTAAAAGCCCTGTCCTCTCTGCTGTCAGCTGTCAACTTCGATCATGATCCTCTTCTGGAGGATCTGGATCCTCCAAAAAAGTCGCTGCCAGAGGTCACATCCATTCGCAACTCGGTGTAGAGCAACTCACCTTCGCTAATCCTCCATTAAACAGCCCCAGGACTCCGTCTTGACCCATCCAGAGCCTTCCTCTGACGAGCAAGGCCGCCAGGTGCATCTTTTCAACAACATGCCAATATGCAATAACTTCAACAAAGAGTAACAACTGCCATTTCTCCTGGTCATTTCTGCAACAACTGCAAAAATTAGAGATGGGTGCAATGACCAACCATCATCTGTAATGGAAAATGTCAGATTTCACAGCCTGTTGGAGCACTTAGAGAACCAGGTATAGTCTGCCATCCAGAAAAGACATTTCACAGACTGCTATAACCGAACAATACATGACAAGTGTCATTGCAGTTAGCTGCACAGTTAGAAGACGTTAAAGTCATGAGTTTGTTTGAAGATTATTTTGATAATGTAGATATTTATTTCTCTACAGTTTTGCATCAAATATTTAATTTGAATGAGAATGTTACAGTTGTTGCTGCTACCTGTTTGAATGTGAAGCCTAACATAAATAAATTCCTTTGGAATACATTTAAATTCAGTGCCTTGGATATTTTTTTTGTGCCGTGGGGTTTATTTCAGGTGCATGATGAAACCTTAAACACAATACCAACAAAAATAATGATGATATGAAAATAAAATGAGCCCTTGTATCGGACTCTATATCGGTATCGGCGGTTGTGTATCAGAATCAGATCGGAACTGGAAAAATTTGGATCTCTAGCAAAGATGCCCATCTGGCCCAAGCGCACCATTCCACCACAGAACCCCACGAGAGTCACTGTGGTTCAAAAACATTCTGAACAATCCTTCCTTCACTGGCCTTTCTCAAGGATTTCGGGTCTGGTTCTTCTCTTCCCCCACAGAGAGCAAATAATCTACAGTCATCAGTGAAAATGACAGTTTTCCAGTTATTTGAGAAAGAAGTCAACAAAGGGTACGTTAGCGGTCCATTTCAGTCTTCTTCCTTACCGTTATTTTGCACAAGACCAATAGGTGGAGCCACAAGGAAATACTCGGGGAAGAAAATATTAATTTTTTAACTGTCCACCCCTCACTCCTGCCACTTTTCAAGCGTTAATAGCCTCATTCCACCTGAGCCCTTCTCTCTCCACTACGCCACCGTCAATAATGACATTGAATTAGTACAGCCAGAATGCCAGGGCTTGTGGCTTTCCAAAGCAGTTGTGCAAGATTTATGCCAGTGTCATAGTTTGCCACATGGGGGGGTCAGCATTGGAAACGCAAACGCATCTCAGTCTTATGTGATAACAGAGGCCATTCTGCATCAAAGGATATCATGCCCCTCATGTGAAGCATTACGTGATCATCCATCCATCCAACTTCCTCATCACGACCGTTCCTTTAAATTGGTGCAACCCTCTTCCACCCCATCCACCTCCACCTCGTGACATCAAGTTCTCTTCACCAGAATCAATTTCCCTGTCATCAGATCTCCAGAATCCTTCTTCCTCCATCACCCCAGCCTGTGTCTAAGACTCCATCATTTTACACACAGCTTCATCACCTCCCCAAATATTACTTCATCACGATGGAGTCTAACCGCCAAACTTTCTCATTCTTTTTGTACACGTGGCAAAAATTCTTCATGTTCACTTGAAAAAGCCAGTATATCCTGATTGAAATAGGCTTTAGTAGCTTGAACTTAACCATGCGTGGGACAGAGGATGCTGATTGTGTTTTCAATGCCATGTACATCAATCCATGCAACCCCCTGGAGCTAAACCATCACACTTCCTGGATTGGAAAACGCATTACAAACTAATTTAGGCAGATTAGATTTTCTTCCTCAGCAAATTTGAAACAAGTTTTGCATTTGCTAATCCCCAGCGATTTCCATTCATCCATGACCAGCTGCAAAAGAGACCTACAGTGGTTACCCAACAACTCT
>OMLP01015291.1:0-16225 GCA_900302685.1 Spondyliosoma cantharus | reverse complement strand
GACGTTTCCTTATTCTATATCAATTACATAATCAATTACACCACGAGAATACAGCGAGTGCAGAATATCAACCATGAATTGAGACTAAGTCTGAGAGAAGTCAAGAGTGCAGAAGTCATGTTTGTGATGAACATTAAGGAAGTGACCCGTCTCCGAGCTTCTATGTGAAATAACATTTTTGTTGATCACAGCACAGGCGTAATGCACAGCAAGCAGATATATGTTCTGTTTTTGTACAGAGGTGACTCACACAGATACTGGTATTAAGAAGATGCAACTTTTCATTTTGTGGACTGTTGTAGTAGATTTTTTAACAACATTCTATATAAAAAAGGAAATTTAGACTAACATTACTGCTCATATTACATTATAACTGTGTGCTCCAATGTAGAAAAATTGAGGATGCAATATACTGAGATGTCTCAAGTTTGTAGTTAACTGTTGTGCATTCGAACCATTGACATGTGAATGGTAATTGAATCTTGAGGCTAGTTAGGATTCACACCTCTAGCATTTAGTCGTACACTTCTTTAATTCTTTTTTGAATATTACCTGAGGCTTTGAGAAGTTCTTGTCCATGCACCACTGCACAAAGTGCTTCTTGGCTGCCTCAAGACTCCTGTGATCAGTCTTCTTGCAGTAGACCCTGATCAGCTGCTCAGCAAACTGCTCTGGAAGAAGTTTAGACACCTGACAAGAAAGATAGCAGTAGATTATTTTTAGAGATAGAGGAAGTGACAAACAGTTTCTGCCAGCAATTTAAATGTGGGCTAAAGTCATGCAAAGAAAGATCCAAGATCCGAAAAGTCTTTAGTTCTGACCTGGTTCTTCCGAATCTGGATTGCTTTGTTTGGGTCGTCCTTACAATAGAAACGCACATTGTTGATGGGGTTCTCTTCCTTCATCCCATAGTCCATATATATGACCTAATGAAAAAAATGAGTTTTTAGAGCAAGTGCAGAAAAAAATGACAAAACGACATTAGGTTACAATGGATGGAAATCATCATAAAATTACAAAAATAGATTGCACTGGATTAAAAGAAATTAAATTAAAAACCTACATTAGCTACAAAGTCCTCGGGCTGCAGACTGACATCGTGGGAGCTGCACCGAGCCAACTCTCCCAACTCTCTCTCCCAGGCACGAAGCTTCTCCTTAAAGTGGAAATAAAAATAACAGTTGAGAAGACTACAGGTGATACACGTTTCATCTTAGCAGGGACATTAGATCAGATCTGACCATTTGATTTTCATCACACTGGTACCATGTCTTCATATAATATAAATGATTAACTACACTCCATGTAGTCAACCACAAGACAAGATAAGCTGGTTCCAGCTTTGCAAAAGTCAGGATACGATTCTTCTTATTTTTCAAACTCACATTCATAGTGAATTCCATATTATTATAGTTTTGATCGGAGGAAAAAAGTTATTATCACCTCAGGCTCTATGAAACTGCAGAGGGGCTTCTGAACTAAATTAATCCATAATGAACAGTATTGTTTACTGAAGCACAACATGAAAACTTGGAAACCTCTTTGAATACATAGCGAGGCTCACAAACAATCACACAGCAAAATACACCACTCAAAACAACAATGACCTCCTAAAGAAAATAATTTCAACTAATAACTGACTAATAACAAATACAGATGTTGTGACAGGCAGATGCGCATTATAGCCACGTCAAGGCACACACACACACACCTGAGTGACAGTCATGGGTTTGTCTGCCTGGGTTTGGCCCAAACACTTATAGAGGCGTCGACAGATGATGTTGCGTAGAATATGTCTTGCCTCATCCAGCTCCGGGGAGGATGAGTTCAGTATTTGCTCGAACACTTGATCTACAGCGCAAACAGAAAATTAGTAGGGGACAGGTCGGATAAAGCAAACCAAAGACAAACAACGTCACTAAATCATTCACTGAATTTCTGTAATTGAAACTTGTATAACTAGATTAAGAAATTGTTTTTAGAAAAGAAACTTCATTTCCTTTCACTAACCTAGTCAGGTTTAAAGTAGAGATTGTTATGAAAGGGGCCATTTATATCCAGCTCCTTTAAACCAAGTTTTTCGTTTTTTGGTTTTTTTTTGTCAGTTTGGTTAGGTAGGGCATCAAAACAGCATCTGATTTTGAAAAAAAAGAGAAAGAAACGAAAAGAAAGGGCGACTCCTTGATACCAATAGGCGTTCAAATTATAACTAGTCATCACACCCCTGCTCAAATGTAGTGTAGGGGCAGAACATTTTTCATTTCCAGAAAGAACTATTTTAAAACCAGACTTGGATTTTTTTTTTATTGAGCTGTGATATCATGGTGTTAAACTGCTTGCTTGGTGAGGACCCACCATGGCCTGGAACAAATAACCAAAGCTTCACAAGCAAACAACAGAGGCAGAATAATCAATATGTGAAGAAGAAAAAACAAAAAGTCAGTCATCTAAGGTCCTCTAAAAATCCAGAAACTTATCAATTGATTGTGCACAACCTGACTACTTCAATATGTACAAAAACAATCTAATCTTTTCAAAGCTTAGATAGTACACTGTTCCACTGCTAGGGGGCTCCCTAGCGTTTGTTCTCAGCTAGTCAGAGCCGGCTTGAGTATCATGGGTAAGCCAGACCTGAGGAATAAACGGCCATGTCGCTCTATCCTTTGCTATGTCTTTGATCCCAGTAATGGCACACTCTCGATGTGTGCCGTTGCTGGCAAAGTGAGATCACAGCTAATAAAGTAAAGTAATCCGTCTGTTTGCGGTGGATAAACACTGGATGACTAAGGTGAATAAACACAAATGATCCTGCAGTCAAACTTGCTTTGCTGGCTGTTAATCCACTGATAACTAACAACCATTCACGATGAAAATCTATCTGCCATGACTCAGGCACACATGCTCATACACAAAGTAGTTTAAGTCGCCGATCTCCAACCTATGTCTGAAAGTTAAAACTCAAGCGAACAGCACACAGTGGTATCTACAGACCTGTCAGCTTGGTGTAGGCCTCCATGTCATCTATGGCTGTAGAGAGAGTGAACATCCTTCCTCCTGAGCCTTCAATCTTGATGTGCTTGTCTGCTTTCAAGAAGGCCTCCGTGATCCTGGATGATCATACCAAACAATAATAGCTGCAGAACAAACAAGGCACTGAATCATGAAGCGAAGACAGAGATTAGCTACTCACATCGTCTCTATGATGCTGCCCACTTTGTGCTGGTAGGCTCTTTTGTGGAGACAGTTCCTTGTGTGGAACATGTCATACAGATTGCCCACCTCCTGTTAAAAGAATGACCCGTATCTTAATCAAATCTAATCATCTTAATGTTCCGAAAGTTTATCAAAAAGTAGGCTTAACAAAGTCAGCACCTTGTCTCTAGTGCAGATGTGCTTCTGCCCGTCCACCACGCACACCCTGGCAAACTTCAGGAAGCGGCGATAGTCAAAGTTGTTCTGGATGCCCAGGTGGTAGCAGTCCCTAAAAAAAAGACAGAGTGTATAAATGTGTGCAGGGATAGGTGATTAAACAAATTACAAAAATATCAATATTTATCCTACAATTTGGAAAATAATTATGAAACGATCAGCAACCACAAGCCCACCTGGCAAAATAGTCCCACTTGTCCACGTCAATGCCATTTCTTTTGTTGGCCACAATTTCATAAAGGAAGGACTTGTCTTCTCGGCGGCCTTTATAGGGCCACTGTGGAGAGGAAAGAAAATGGCAGCATGAGAATCGGCTTTATTGGCCCAGGATGTTTATGCATACATGGAATTTGACTTAAGTGACTCAACGTTCTTACACAGTGCCTAGAACAAAGGTACATTGTATGTTGTAGACATACAACCACATGGACAACAAGCTAAAAGATAAGCTAACATAAACAACTGTTATTTACAAGTGAGCTACCAGGGAAGACAAGGGCAGGTCAAATCTGCTTCAACGCTAACAAAGGCTGGTGTCAGCCACTCCTCACTTAGTGACTATTTTAATAGACCATTCTATTCACAGCAAGAGTTTTTTGGCCGGTGTTTACATCCCACTTCAGGCCTTGTGGGGCCTGTTCTAACTTCTCCCATGTGGTTGGCGCTAGAACACTGCATGCCAAAACAACCAGTTACAAGATCAGTTTGTTTCCACAGGCCATCACCCTGATGAACAGTGAAATCAGTCCTACAGTTTCATATCGTTTTGTAACGTACTTCAGGACATGTGACTTAACTGTAGACTTGTATTTATGATGCTGTTCACCGCCAGTGAGCTGCCATCACACATATCTCTGACTAGCTTTGTACGTTTCCCTTTCCTGGCTGACATACTTTTACAGGATTACGTGTTTCTGATTTTTACTGAATCATTAATTTCTTCAAATTCCGGTTTGATATATAAATCATTACAACAGAAGCAGTATGTTAATGGTTTTGTCCACCTCAAAGTTGTTACATAATTCATTTCAGGCTGGTTCTTTGACAAAGACAATCGCCATCTGTCGATCATGACCAAGCCACCAGGTGTGTCTACATGTAGGTCAAACTGTAAACTGTATAGTGCAAAAGTGTGTAAGAGCCAAGCTGAAGAAGGAGTAAATATTTCATGGATAGCGTACCAAGTAACTTTATATAGAAATCAAAAATTGGCTGATCTCACACAGAACTAGAGCCAGGCTCCTTCTGGTCTTCAGCTTCAGCATTAGTGTCCAGCGGTCCAGCAATCTGTTCCTTGATGAAGTCCAGGTCTTCGGGCAGCACCAGGCCGTGCTGCTCCATCACCGGCTTTAGGTCATTGTCATTCACCAGGTAATCAAACATGGCTAGAGAGGCCATCTCATGCTGGAACAGAACCAGATGCATTATTCTAATATGGGAATGTGAATGGCCCCGATTTGAAAATGAAAGCACCATAACTCATTACTCAAACAGAAACAGCATATTTCAGCTCAAACAAACTTGATTACTTATCTCTCTTATCTCTGAAGTTTTGTCAGACAGCAGGTCTGCGGTCATAACTTACATAATGGCCGGGTGCTTAACAGTTCTTATCAGTGATTCATTCTGGGCAGCCAATCACTATCTTAGCCATCAACTGTCACGCTTACCAGACAGGTGACGATAACTGCTTTATACAGCAGCCTTGAATGACAGCAATTACAACTACCTATAAAAAAGTCCCTGTGAAAAAAAGATGCTGTTTATTGGAGTAACTTCACGTTATCAGAATTTTAAAATTGTGAATTGATTAACCAATTTTAATGAGGAATGAAAGGCGATAAAAAGTTCTCCTAGTAGTTAGTGTGGAGAAGGGAGTTCATTAGGGTTTTTGCACACTACATCGCCTATTCAAGAATTATGTGACGAGAGGATTTGCATAATTCCATTATACCATAATAGGTGGATCTTTCCAGAATACTGTTTAAAAACTGCTTAAAATCTCTAAAACAGCAGCACTGAAATTCATTATAAAGTGGATGAGAGTGCTCAAGCTTTAACCATCCGAACAGTGGGTGACTAAGTGAGAGCTCAAGGCCTTTTCCAGTACTTTTCAAAAATAGCCAGCCCAAAGACATTCTGCTTTTCCACACAGTAGTTATTATGGGTCAGTCTGACTTTTCCATTTGTTCCCATTGTTTTTCCCCCAAATACAAAAGAGTGTATGGTCTTTTTTTAAAATATATCTTGCTAAAGCATTCGCTAATTTATTCTAAGAGCTCTGGAGCGGGGAAGTCACACTTTTTTCAAAACAAATATTCTGAACCGAGATGATCTTTGAAACAATTACTCTTTTCAACAATTAATTTCAGTTGAAGAGCACATCTGGGCTGCTATGTTATGAACAAAGTGTAGTTGTGAATTGCAGTGTGTTTACTTGCATATCAGTGATCGCCAAATAGTTTTTTGATGAATCATAACAGCAGTTGGGAACATCAGCACAATAGAACATGCCAACAACAAAAGGACTCTGTTAGTCAGAGGCCCGGAGGAGACTGCACCTTCCTTTTAATACCCTGTTGACACGTACATGAGTATTTTTTAACATGTGTAAATGGCGTTGCAGGACACTGAAAACTGAGCTTTTTGAAAGCTCTCTCCAGGGTGAGCAAATTCAGAAACTTCGTTTTCAGTCTTTATGTCTGGACGGGCAGACATGGAGATTTTAGGAAACGACGAAGCACATGCACGTGCTTATCAAAGTTTGTAGCATCATTGGCAAATTTAAACTCAGTCATGCTATGATACTGGAGTATGAGTTGAGTTTGTACAGTGAAGTAATGGATGTCATATTGTTTAATCCAAGAAGCATCTGTGAATAGTGCTCAAGTTTTCCTGCCTCGTTTATTGGATTTTTTGTAGCTAAGCAACTGGAATATACAATCTCCTTCCTGTTTACAATGGCACGCACATGCCCAGTGAATGACCATGGGATATAACATTTTGATGTGTGTTGTGTGGATGGAGATTTTTTCTGAAACAGTACTAAAACGGTTGTCTGGACAGAGATATGTTTTTCTAACACTCTGTTTATAAAAATACCTGTGTACGTGTGGATTACATCATCAGATAATAACTTGATAAACAAAGACATTGGGAAATTATTTTTATTTTGGCTCACTGGTTCTCTCTGTACAAGTTGAAGAGAAATATAAATCACAGTTTTCTTACCTTCCAGTTAAGTTCAGGACGTGCTTTGGGGATGAACAACCCATCAAACATATGGGAGAATGGGCCATGTCCTGGGAATTGATAAAAGGGAGGTTATAAATCTTATAAATGAACTTTGCTTTTATTGCTATGTGGAAAATATAGAGATGATAACAAGTAATGGTATCACTTTCATTATCACTCATGCTCACACCCTGTATTAAGGCAATTAAAACCTAAAACTTGTCAGGACCTGTGTATCACTCACCCAGGTCATGGCAGAGCCCAGCGATCTGCACACACAGAATGTCTCTGCGAGAGATGAGGAGTTCTGGCTGCTTATCATTCAGAGCTTGGACAAGTCTTCCTGCCAAGTGACCCACCCTGTGCCAGCAGACAAAAAAAAACCAACTGATACAAGATATACGATGATAATAAAACAAAACAAGATTTTTCTTTTAATTTTTTTTATAGTTTTCAGATAAATACCTATTTGTTCATGCAACTTCAAATAATTTAGAACTGTGTATCTAGAATTGGCTAAAATATTTATCAAACAATCTGAAATCTTTTGAGTATAACAATCAAAGTGAGCTTTAATTATCTGGAATTAGGGAATCACAATAATATTGGTATTGGCCGATAGAGGTTTTAAAGGGCTGCTGTTCAACTTCTGTGTGGGCCAGAAGCTGGTTGTTAGTTCATGTTAGCAGATTCTGTTTCAAAACTATCGTTAGATACTGCTTTCTCTAAGTGGAGCGGAGAGAGGCACTGAGACGAGGTACTTGAGAAAGTGAATAAAGTCACATCCTTTGAAAGAAATCCATAGACCAGCAGCATTAAAAAACTTTAAAAAATCATCTATAGGCTTGTATAGGCAGCCAAGAAAGACGGGGAAGATCTCATTTTTCAAATCACGTCACAATCCGCTCACATATGGCCAATACATTGCTACAAATTGTTACATAGAGTCACTTTAGAATAACATATCTATCAGCTATTAGCCGAAATTGAACAATTCTGCCACTTTCAGGTATTATAATATGTTAACTTCACAGGAGATTCTGCAATTAAGTAGAAAGAAATATGTGCATATATGCATGTGCATATCACCATCAGACAAAATGTATTTAAAAATTTTGTTATATTGGATATCGGCAGAAATCCAGTATCATGCGTTCCTAAATGAAATAAAGGATGCAAAGTTGAAAACGGTCATTTGCACAGCCCTTAAACCACTTTCAATGACATAATTATCAGCTGCACCAATCCCTGGCCTGCTGGGTGTCATACTTAAAATTCAACTCCATGTCTGGCCTAACCAATTAATGTTGGTCTGTGTTAGTTTTATAGTGTCCTCACAATGGTTTTACTGCTTCATATATACACTGTACCTAACTGAGGACATACCCAATGCTGTGCTCAAAGCGGTTGTGGGATGCTCCAGGAAAAACATAGTAGGTCCCACCAAGCTGCTTGAGGTTTCTAAGTCTCTGGAACTGAGGTGTGTCGATGATTTTGATGAGAAGGGGGTGTAACTCCAAGTGCCCGTGGATGGGATCATTAAACACCTGGCCGAAGACAGGACAACAGAGAATTATAAAACACATAATCAGAACAGTAGCGTGCCAAAATACCTAGTCAGTGTTTATTTTTGGCTGACAGGGTGGCTTGAAGCCATTTTTCAACAAAGAAACCAGGACGGAAACATATAGTATACTCATAAAAACAAACTTTACTAATAATAGTTACAAAAAGTATTTACAGCAATGAACAAAATGCAAAATAAGACAGGCTTAAAACAGGGCAGATTGAAACAACTAGGTAAACAATTGGGAATAATGAGTAGGAGTAGAATGAACTGCAGCAAGAGAGTGCAACAGAAAAGGCTTGATCACCTCTGGTCTTTAACATCCACTCTTGGATAGCTACAAGGACACTGACTGAGGATCTATGACCATGTGAAGGTTTATACAGACAATTGAATAATGTAGCTACAGTGGGTGCCATAGATGCTTTAAGTGTAAAATTTTAATTTGACAACAAACAGCGATCCAGTTCAGGTGTCAAGTGATCCCATCTCCGGCAACATTAAAAGTCACCTTAAGGGATCTAGCAGCTAGTCTTTCTTCATTTCCTAGCGAGTCTTCCCCTTTCACAACAGATTGTAGATGACCCTTGCGTCTCTTCTCACGTCCTTGCAGTTCCTCATTTTTATTCTATTATGTCTTCAATATCTCAATAGCCTTGAGCTTGTAGCATTGTGGTACAGCTGTTACCTTATGTGGATCTGCTTGTATCTGCCACAGCTTCCTGAGGCTGTGTAGGATACGCAGACGGTCACCAAGGCACCTGGATGAGATTGAAAAAAAGTTTAGAGGCTCATGTGGTCTCCACCTTTGTTGACACTATTAGTAGTTGTTCCAGTACCATATCCTCCTCCTCCTTACAGTGACTTATTCAATCACAAACCCCAAAACTCGATTTTCCATCACTCACCCTATGCCAATCTTCTCCAGTTCAGCATCGTTGAGATACCGCAGCCCGATACCTATCATTTTTTGAGCTGCAAAACAAAGGAAAAGTAACCGTGAGATGCTAGCTCAAGGCTTTTATAGGTAAACTGGGACAACAGAGGAAAACAGCAATGCACTTCTGCTCCGAAAAGTGTAAGACAAAGCAACTGAGACCTTGCTGTGGACCTATATGACACAACAAGGTCACAAGACCTCGGGATTGTGGTCAGTGTCAAAGAGGAAATTAACACGAAAAGCAAGGGGCAAGAGAAACGGCAGATTTCACCTTAACTTTAATTTTTAGGAATAAAATTTGAAAGACTAATATGTTGTTGATATACAATTATGTATGATGCAACAATGCAGCAAAATAAACAGAAGTTGTTCTAAAATTATGCTTATGTTCTTTAAATAAGGACATTTTCTTGGTGACCTGAATAGCCAAGGCATTTCAGGCAAGGCAAGACAGTTTTTGAAAGGGACATCCAGTGAAGTATAGCACTAGTTATTTATGATATCACCATCATTTTTAGGGTATATTGCATCACATATACATTTTTAAAAATCTTTATGTATGCTGGGAGATACATTTTATGATATTTTTTTTTACCAAATACCTCGATATTGATATTGTGACAATGGTGCAGGGAGGACTAATGATACTTTGACAAAATATCACACAGTCATCAGTAATGTGGATAACATGACAAAGAGGGTAAATGTATTAGAACAAGGAAAACAAGTCTAGTAAGTTCAGACAACTACTCCATTTTCCTGTAAAGCAGCTTTTAAAACCAGAATAAGCACCAACACTCCCACTGCCAGTCCGTACCACTAGCTGCACAGCTAACTGAGCTAACTAGCTAATGTCAGCTATTGCAGGCCGCAGTTAGCAGTTAGTCTGGTGAATGAAACTGTTTCCTACCAACTACCAAATGCATGTCAGTGAGGAGTTCGTGTCAACTCCAACAAAATGGTGAGCCACAGTGAAAACATCACGTTCGTCACATAAAGAAAGACGACACCTTCAGAAAGTCAGCAATGTAATACATGTTGGTTAACTGATGACATGAACGGGATTTACAAGATAGTATTGCGAAAAACTGTGCCGATATGGATGAATTCAGCCCCCTGTGACACAGCACACACATGGGGACAGCGGGCTAACATGCTGTATTGATAAGCAGCTCACAACTGTCTGACTGTTAGACCAACAACGGTATTAAATTGACGGTTTTCTAAGCTATTGGATCAGAGAACAAACCTCTAAATGTTGCTTCCCATTCTCCGAGATTTTCTCTTCGCAGATACTGACACGTTTCGTCCACTCCCCATCGCATGTAGTCCGAGTCCTGCAGTTGGACCACTGACACTCTCTTCTCCGGCGTTTTGAAGATGAAGTCAGGGCACGAAACTGCGTCGAACGGTCGTTTTCGGTTCTCCATGTCGATCCGACAAAAAAAGGGGGTTATTTGGGTTATTAAAAAGGGTATGGCCCCGCAGAATTACAGCCGGTAATGACTCCCTCGTCGACTGCAACAGCTGATCGCGCAGCTCTGCACAGAAATCAACAAGGCGCTGAAAAATACCCGGGGTTTCGTTTTTACACCGGGTGCGTCAAGACAACCGACACATGACGCTCGTTTCCGGTTAGAATTTTTCAAAATAAAAGTCCGTATTACTTCACTTAACTAAACACAACCAGTACTGTATACATGACTAAGACAGTTTTGTTGAGCTCTCAAAATGTTGTTTAACTGTATTAAAGCTTTTAAAGAGTATAGTTCTGATGGGGATAGATAATAATTCTATATCTTACTATTTTTGGCTTTGAGTGAGCGAAACTCAAGTAACATAAATGTGGAAATAGTGGGATCAGCCTACATAATAAACCAAATGTAAGTGTAAACTCCCCCAGATTCACAAAAAAAATATATATATTCAAGTACACGACCTCAATGGACCCTGGATGCAATGAATGATAAGAAAAAACAGACTGCAATACTTTATTGTAATTTCATGTTTCAAAGTAGATAACATTAAAACTCATACAAAAGTTTTGGATAAGTATACTACGCAACATCCTGTGCAATTGCTGTTTGTATCAGGTCAAATCCAATAGTATTTATGTAATTATACTTTTATACTTTGTTCTTAGTATAATACTTCACACCATATGTTACGAGTATGGCTGCAGTTATCCTATGCAATGCTGATATCTGCATGTGGAAGATGAATACAGTGTTTATACTCATTATTATCATTATCACTATTTCTACTTTATTTTCCTGTTGTTATATTTTTGTCTTGCTTTGTGTTGTTTCATTATTATATATCAATCAATCAATCAATCAATCAATCAATCCATCAATCAATCAATCATTTTTTACCTCTGTTTGTGACTCTTGAGCTGCTGAATGATCAATAAATTCTTATATTACGGAGGGTTTTCAGATAATAGTTTTGGTTGGGGTGCCTATTTGTGCTGCATGTCGGATTGTGTATTTTGTGATGTGCAATGTTACGTAAATTGTGGATCATCAGTAAACATTAACCTCAGCACATATTGTATTGTTTTATTTTACAAGTGAAACAACTCACTTCCGGTTTATTACCTTCATCTATCTAACATGACGCAGCTCGCCCCCTTTTGATTGGCCCGCAGAGGGTGGAGCTAAATATAGTGATGACGTCACGACCCAGGATTCCGTCCGGTGAGGACTCTTAAAACTGCTTATCTGTGTTTGCAGTTGAAGTATGGTCGTAATGTAAACACACGTAGTCCTGAAGCACCAACTTTAAGACATATTTCACCGGCCATAGGCAGGATATTTAAGATAAATGTGAGGTGTTGACCAGGCACAGCATCGAAGGAGCCGGTGTTTGTATGAAACTCATAACGTTTACTCTATGACATAATGACATTGTTAAAATTGATGAACTCGCACATTTTTTTTTCAGAATTTTTGAAACTTGAATATTCAAAATGAGGTTACAGAATGCTTCAGTTAAAATATTGATAAACACATTCATTTTGAGCAAATATTGCAAACCTTGTCACACGTTAAGTTAGTCATGAGCCATATTATGAGATTTATTTCAGTTAATGCACAGTTCCAAAGCCACTGCATTTAGACTCTGTTAGGATTTATAGGATGTATGCATTTTAATTGTAGCTGTCTGATTATTGCCTAACCGCTGTGACGAATCACTATGCACTTATAACCCCCTGCCCATAAAGTACTATATACACCTGCCTGATTTATGCATCTGTTTTTGAGTCTAAGACACTGTGACTATCACTGCCATGCACCAACACACTGTTCATTAAAAGTGTGAAGTCTAAGACACTGTGACTTAATTGCTATGTACCAATAAACTATATTATTAAAAGGGTTGTACATATCCTGTTGATAAATGAGATAGGTTGCAAGCGTCCTTTTTATGAGGGGCTAATACATTGGAGAGAAAAGCCAGGGTATGAGAGAGAACACAGCTACATTCACGGTGGAGGCCAAGGTCAAGAGATAACACTTGTTTTCCCAGAACCATTGAGGTGTGCTTTAGGGAGTCAAGATGAGCATGAGCAGGAAGACAGGAGAGGGACATTTTTTTTCAACAGGGCGCTGTCTCCAGGAAGTGAAAGGATCGAGTTGCCAAGGGACGAGCCCGTGCACCCACGATGGGAGGGTTAATTCTAAACCACGGCTCCACCCCACTCCACCCCACTATAAATTACATTGCAGAGAGAAATTGTGCATATTTTTCTGGCCGATGATACAATTCTAAATGAATGGTAAAGCGGTACGTCGTGGTTTGTCTTCTCTCAAATAAACGAATATGCCTGACAACTCAAAAGGTGTTTGATATGAGCTTAATTAATTAAAGATGTGTTCTGAAATAATTACACATTTTAAATCGTATTCTTTTCTTAAGTCATATGAATTCTGACATACACCGATCAGGCATAACATTATGACCACCTGCCTAATATTGTGAAGGTTCTCCTATTGCAGCCTGACCTGTAAAGACATGGACTTAAGACCTCTGAGGGTGTCCAGTGGTGTCCAGGGCGTTTATAGTGGATCCTCTGGGTCCTGTATGTTGGGGGGTGGGGCCTCCATGGATCAGACCTGCTCAGCACGTCTTACAGATGCTCGAACAGAATGGGATCTGGGGAATTAGGATGCCCGGTCAACACCTTGGGCCCTTTATTGTATTCCTCGAGCTGTTCTTGAGCTGTGTTTGCGGTGTGTCAGGGCACATCGTCCTGCTGGGGGGCCACTGCCATCGGGTAGTGTTGTTGTGATGAGGGGGTGGACTTGGTCCACAACAGTGTTTGGATGGGTGGTGTGTGTCAAGTGGCATTCACATGAATGCAGAACATCACATTGTGATGAGATGATCAATGTTATTCACGTCACCTGTCAGTGGTTTTAATGTTGTGGCTGATTGGTGTATTTCTTGGATGGCTATAGGATTAGAAAATGAATCTCTGTGACCTTGGGGGGTTCCATATCATCTGCTATAAATACATTGCATCATAAAAACTCAAATTCAGCTGTTGGTGTAGTTATAAAGCATCTCTATTCTCCATGAGCATATGGTTGTATCTACTGTTAGACAAGTTGAAATGCAAGAACACACACCACAAAGAGGAAAAAGAGCTTTATTTCAAAAAGAGCGGGCACAAATAACCATTTGCAGTTATTAACCCCTCTCAATGGGGATATAGTTGAAAGATTATAATAACCTCTGGTAGGTTGCTCTTTATTTATTCCACACAATGAGCAAATCACAACGACATCCAAAGTCGGTCTTAACCACATTCACACAGGTCGTGATTGACTTTTCACAACATAATTACAGAATGTAATGTAATTGGTAATAACATGGTATTAAACAGGGATTCAGTCTTAAATGAGGCACATGCAGCTGCAGAAGGAGAAAGGAGTCTAAAACTTGACTTTAAAATGATCAAACTAAAACAAAGATATGTGCATAATATTGAGAAGGCCTAAGTACATGCCCTGAATATGCATTAATGCATACTCATTGATACTCATTACATGCGTCATTGTTTTTTTTTAGAGAAAAATGGTGTCAAATACTTATCATATACAGCATTTTAATAGTTTCTAATTATAACAAATAGATGAGTACCAGGGTTGTTTTTGGTTTCTTTCTACAGTTTTGGATCTTCATCTTTCCAAACTTCAGATTAATTGGTTGTTTCCACACGGCTGTTCTCTGGTGTTCCATCGTCTCTGTCCTGCAGGTTGGTAAAGAAAGCGCAGACAAGTGCATCAGTATAAACAAGAGCAGTGCAGCGTTAAAAGGAAAAATGCCAAACGTTACCTCGATCCAGCCTATGACTTGTTGCTGCTACTTGTCTTACTCTTATGTGACAGATAATTTTTAATTGGTGGATTGGTTGCCAGAAAAAAACAAGATACTTCAAGATGCCACATTGGGCTTTAAGATGTTTAACATCTATATAGGATAGCTATTATTAGTCAATTAATGTAGAAAAGAATCGATAAATCAATAGATGGAAATAGTTTTTAGATCTAATTGTTACCTTTCGATAGTTCTCGTACCACTGATCGAAGTGGTCCTGGGCAGCCTTCAGACTTGTTTCGTCAGTCTTCTTGCAGTAAAACCTGATTATGGTCTCAGAAAAGTTTGTTGGGAGAAGTCGGGACACCTTAAAAACGACAGCAGCATTAAGTTGTGAATATCAACATACCAGAAGCTGCCCCTTGAATAACAACACACAGGGCACAAACAGCTCAAGCAAGGAAAGACTAAAATTAAATATTCTGTCATCATTGCTTTAGTTCTGACCTTCTCTTTCGGGAGCTTGATTGCCTTGTCTGGGTATTTCTTGCTGTAGAAGTGCATATAATCCACAGGGTTCTCTTTTTTTTTCCCATAGTCCAGAGTAACGACCTAAATGACAAAGGTGAGCTAGAAGTTTGATTTTATATTCACAAGTGAATTTTGCAGCAACAGAGGGTCGAACATCTGACAAATCAAATAAGTCATCAAGATCAAGATTTTATGAAAAGTGAAATTAAAGTAATAAGACTAAGACCAAAAACATACCAAATCTACAAAATCCTCTGGTTTCAATTCATGAGGGAGTGGTTTCTTCAATTCCTCCTTCCAATCATTGGCCACATCCTTAAGGAGGAGGGAGAAAGGATAAGAAACAGGAGGGACATCTTTGTTTCTTGGTTTTTGCTCTCTGTCCACACTAAAACAGTGTTTTTCCCAACCCAAAATGGGGACTGAAAGGGGGTTCTATGGGCTATGCCCCAGCTTAGTGTAGAAGTAGTCTATGATTTTGCTCAGCGTGCCATGGCATCATCTAAATTAAATTTCTAGGAATGCTACTGATAGGAACTTGCTACGGTTGACATAAAATCCAGGCACAACACATACAAGATGTGTAAAATGATAGAGACAACAGAAACGAGCAGTGTGCACTAAACAAGAACAAAAAGAGTTTTACAACCAGCTCTGCTGTAATAGTGAACTAGTTGGCCACACAGAGACATTAGATACGCACCTCGTGTTTCTTAGTCGGTATTTCCCCCAGAAACCTGTAGAGGTCTCGAGAGATGATCCTCTTCAGAATCTGCCCAGCCTCTTTCAGTTTGTTGGAGGAAGACGACGGGTTTTGCTCAGACACACCAATTTCAGGATTACGCTCCTGAGTCTTCTCAGCCTCTTTCAGTTCGTTGGAGGAAGGGTAGAGTATTCGCTCAAACACACAATCTACAGGACAAACAATAAGGTGAGTTGAAGAAAGGTGAGTTAGAACAAACCAAAGACAAGGTTACAAATTAATTTATAATTAATTTCACTGTGATAAAGTTACTTAATAATTCATTCTTAAATGTATTATTATTATTATTTCGATTCCAGGAGCTGGATGAGGGAGCGGAGCCCAGCAGCGAATACAAGCGCTTCGTTGCTGCGAACGAGGAGGCGACCAAACTGTGTGTGCCCATGATGGAGAGAGTCAAAACCTCCCAGTGATCCAAACACCCAGAGGTGGTAGC
>OMLP01015290.1:53858-81948 GCA_900302685.1 Spondyliosoma cantharus | reverse complement strand
GCTCGCTGCTCCCGTCTCTCCCTGTATAAAAGCAACTAACGTCCGTGAATAAACAGGCACATAATGCCGGTGGCGGAGATGATAGCACCAGCTGTCGGCGGCACGGAGAGGGTCGGTGGCGGCACGTAATGCCGGTGGCCATGATGGGACGGGAGGCGGGACGGGAGGATGCAAGCCCGGGGACGGAGAGGGACGGTTCGGCCCCACTGACCAGCGTCAACGGACTCTTCGAAAGTTGTTGTAACTATCGGGGTAAAGTGGACACTGCAGAGACGGTGTTGGTGGTGATTTTGAACTCTCCACAGTAGCTCCTCTTGACAAAATCAATCCACTGTTTCCTTATGTTGTGTTCGTAGGAAACTTAAATGAGCTAACGGAGACGTTACCCTGCACACTGTGACATCCAGGAAAGATGCACGAAGACGTGGAGGAGACATGACTGGTTAGCTGACTGGTTGACCGGTTAGCTGACTGGTTGACTGGTTAGCTGACTGGTTGACTGGTTAGCTGACTGGTTGACTGGTTAGCTAGCTGCAAACTATCGTAAGAGATGCTCTCCGAGACTCGAGAGCGAGCAGGAAAACCACCGAAGCTAATGCGCTGAATGTATTTATAGCTTCGGTCAGGTTTATGCTAATGATGGCTCCGTCACGTAACGCGGCTAAGATTTCTGACCCGCCCATTAAATCCTGAACACAGGAATTTTGAAAGACAGTTTGTGAAGCCTAGCTCCACAATTAAATTCTAAATGGTTGAATGGCCTTTTACATGTTTTAAGGAAATAGATAGACATTTTACTTTACACGGACTTTAAATTCCCGCTAATCAACCTGACTGCAGTAGCAAACCATGGAGGTGACCTCCATTGTCAGGTGTTAAAGTTTCACAATGATGATTGTCGACTGAAGCTGGAGGGGAGATATACTTTACTTCATGAAGATAATGTTACAGGCAGGAGAGGGGAAAAGAAGAGAGAACCAGAGAGTCTGTTGAGTGCTGAGTTCAATGAGAGGTTGACCTGAAATCAAAACATGTTTATGCAGAGTAACCCCTTGATTCCACTGGGATCGTCTCTATTAACTGGTGTTTGCGATGCTGTTTTGTTTCGTCCTGTCTACAACCTCGTACCCCACTGGTCGCATTTTATTTTACAGTACCTTAATAAGACGTAACAGGCCGTACTTTGTATAAATTAGACAAAAACAAGACGCCAATAAGACGTAACAAGCCGTACTTTGTATCAAATTAGACAATTAGAAATAATGTCATCTTAACAGTAAACAAGAAAAGGTATACTGCAATTAGACATCATATAGCCTACCCAAATTATGCTGTAATCAGAAACTGCATATAAAATCTTATTACTTAAAATATAGGCTACTATAGACACTATTATACCAAATGATACTGTAATTACAAACAAAATCGGAGATCCTAATACACTATTAGAAACCATTTTACAAGATCTTAATCTAATTTGATCAGATATAAAATATGCTAGACACTACTCTACCCTCATTAGACATTTTAGACATTTAATGCTACCAACATTGGCCTATAGCTTAATTAGACAAATGTATATATTATATATTACATATTACTGGTACTTTTATGTTTTAAGTGTGTAAATGAATCACACTTACCAGAAGTTTTGCCATCAGTCCAGCAGATCACCTCAGCTGGCAACCGCAACACAACATTATCCTCCCGTGCAACAAATTCACATGCAAGATCTGAAAATGAGACTTCTCCGTGAACAAGTCTTGTGTTTCTGGTAACAAAATGGATCTTACTATTTAACAAAAGTAGTATATATCTTTAGGAATAGCTTCTGTGTTGCTGTCAGACACTTAGAATAACAACCTCAGTCATTCGGCAGCAAAAACTTTTAGCCAATGCAACTTTGACAGTCAGACTTGCCTCAAGGATTTCTCTGGAGCTATTGCAGCCTTGTCGCGGCTGCCAGCAGAGGAGATCTACTGGAGCAATTTCAAAACTAATTTAAATTTAAATTAATTTAATTACTGTCTCATCCATCGACACATGGATGAGATGTGTCTACCTTAACATACAATTATGAAAGCATTTTAGTATCGTCAAAGGAAAATACATGTTAAATAAATGTTTGGCATATGCAGTGTGTGAACTTAAACTGTAAAATATTTGCTTGTGTAGGCATTTTTCCCTTAACACCAAGTAGTTTGGTTTCTTAAGTGACATGTGTGTCTAAATAAGTGTTTAGGTGCCATATTTTAGTATTTTGCACCTCATCAGTTTTCAATCAGTGGCTGGAACCTTTTAAATTCAGACAAACACATTCTTCAAAGGCACACATAATAAAAAAGCCCGGCTCACGTGCTTCAAAAGGTGGCACTGCATTTAGATGAGGAGCACTCCAAGACAGGAAGCTCTGATGATGTTCATCACGCGGCAAAGCTTTGACGCTTTTAAGCCTCGTTAATGGCCACATGTGATGGACAGACTGACCTGTGAACTGCTGCTGTAATCAGGATGTCTCCGTGTGCCCACACTCCACCCACAGAGTGACTGAATGAGAAGTGGATAACACAGCTGGTTCATCTTCGTTGGGGGTGCTGCAAGGAGAAGATGCCATTTTTTTCCCGAAGGCTTTCGATATGTCATCTGTCGACTCCATCCATTAAAATGACAGACATTTTTCAGATTCTCAAAATAAGAAAGATGAATCCTCAACCTTGTGTTTTGGTTTATCTTAAAATTCTACTCAAGTTCTTAGCACTGCAGGCATCCTTGGCACAAACCCTAGACTTTTAAAAAATTATTCAGAAAGAAAATAAAAAACATTTATCAATATGTTCAAGGCAATTTCATCTTTTTTTAGTCCCATATTCTCTATTTGCATACATATGGCCACATTCAACAAACTGTTTGTATCGTACTCATAAAGAGCCAGGTACAGCACATCAGACTGACTGTACAGTCCTCAGGGTACCTAAAAGAGCTAGCTCAGCCTTGAAATCTCTCTTAAGTTATGCACAGGTGCAGTCAAAGGAAAAGCTATAGTGGAGAAGAGACTTTATTAATTTGTATTCAACAGAATCTCAATGATAGCTGTGTGAATTAATTCAATGTCCCTGACATATTAAGTTGGATGAAGAAAGACACTTTGACAAAAGAAAGCAGACGGAGAACAATGCAGAACCTTGGCTCGCATGAGGTAAGGAGAGAGCTGAAGTTTGCAGACACTCGGTTATGGTGAATCTCTGTCCAGCTTCTCTCCCACATATTATTGCATGGGAAATAATTAGAGACGGTTAGGCAGAGAATAAACAAGGGTGGGTTTTTGGGATTGGAGCGTGAAGTGTAATACAGTCAGAATAATTTACATGAGTTCCATAAAGTCCTTTCATTGTGTTGCATGAGAGTGTAGGATAGGTGATTGCTGAATAATAACTGCAGTGCAATTAAAAGGGCAGAGCTAGGGACAAAGTTTCCATAATAAGTGCAATCGCAGCTCTGTATTAATGCTTTTAACCTCATCATCATTGAGGCCAATTTGTTCAGGACGTTCACTTGTATATAATTTTTTGCTGTTTGTTCGAGTAGCGTAAAGGGACTACAGCTATCATTTTGTGGTTGCATAATGGTCCGTGTTTTTCACAGCCCAGTTGCCTGAATAAAATGTTGGCATTGTACATTTTTTCAAACCCTGAATTAGAGCTTCACGATATATCGTTTGAGCATCGTCATCGCGATGTACGTGTGTGCAATAGTCACATCGCAGGGCCTGCGATGTAGGAGGCAAATGAACTCACCTAATTTCAAGTGTACCTGACACACACTGTGCATGCAGCGATCCGCCAATCACATTCAGTGTGCCGAAGCACACCACGCCCCTGCACATGGAGCGAGTCGCTGCCGGTAACAACATTGAAAAATGAGCAACGAACAAGCGAAAATGCCGAAAACAAAACAAAGACGAGGACGAGGACGAGAAAAATGCAACGTCAGTTAACTAATTAATTAATTATTATTAATTATTTTGGCTACAAGAAGGATGATATTGACCAAACACGTGTTCTGTGTCGACAGTGCCTTGCATCTGTTGCCACAACGAGAGGTAACACAACTAATGTGTTTGACTATTTATGTCGGTAGCACACAGCTCAGTACTATGAATGCTTTAGGGCTGCTCTTATTTTATTTATTCTCTCGACAACTCGACAAATAATAAATTACTTGAGACTCGACTTAGACTTGTGACTTGACTTCGGGCATGATGATTTGACTGACTTTGAATTTTATGTTTTTTTGTAACCTAGCTATCAGCATTTCAGGAGGGAATATTTTTTGATTGCAGAAATTAAAAAAGGTTCTATTTCGATTAAATGTATTTTCCTGAATCTCAATAAACATATTTTTTGAAGTGATTATTTAAAGTTTTATAAAGATAATATACTGTACTGCAGGTAAGACTGAAGTTTTCTTGGGTGGGGAAAAAAATAACTCGACTTAACTTGGCACAACCTGTGACTTGACTTAGCCCAGAAAAAGTGACCTGGAACTTACTTGAGACTTGGACTAATTGACTTGATTCACATGTCTGTCATTATATTATATTTTACAAAGAAAAGGGCTACATGTATGTCCATGTCTGTCCTCATCATCAAATGCAACATTGATATTTAACCCAACTTAATGCATCTTTCAAAGTTGGAAGCTGAAAATCTGTAATCAGCTCCTTCTGCCTTAAACTGAACACCATAAAGTTTGTTTGTTGTCGTCATGGTCAACATAGTGGAGCCTCACTCATTTCAAACCTCATCCTCGTAGAAAATAGCTGGATCTTTGTGAGACATAAAACCTGATCAATGGTTTGGCTAATTGGGATGGAGAGAGACACTCAAATAAGCCGACGGTTGCCAGATTCTTCGATGCCAATCGGCACTTATGTAGCATTGGCCTGACACGGGGCGGCAGCCAAATTAAATTCTGGCACTGAAGCTAAGTTGAAGATTTTCCTGTGATCAGAATGGCAGAATTCAGAATTCCTCTTTGACTAAATGTCACACAATATAGACCTACATATTATCGGGGAGGAAGAATAAGAGGGTACAAACAAATGAATTTAGCTGCCTTCTCCACGGTATGCCATAAGTAGATACAGACTCAACTTTTAACGTCCTCACTCGGGTGAAAGATAAACTTTTAGATTCACGGTTCACCGACTTGCAACATCTCACACCTCCTTCCTCTGACATTCAAGGTATTTATCTTTCGGTGCGAGTACATTTTAAAAATGGAGTCACACAGTATCATATGTCCTTGCGGATCATGTAGCAGTAATGAGGTCACACATTAAACCTGATTTAACTTTCTTCTATTGGACAGCATGCGAGTGGAATTGGCTACATCATGAACCGCCTCAGCTGCCATGAACTTGACATATTTCAATTATACAGCGCTTATACTAGCTAGAAAAGAGCCTTCACCCATCCACACACACACACACACACACACACGCACACACACAGCATTGTACTTCTATCTTCATATGCTTACCATCACAATTCTAACCTTAGCACAACCTCGAACAGTCTTCGAAGGAAATAAGTCCTGGTCTAAATGTTTTCAGTCTTCACTCTGACGGTGTGAGGCAGAAATAAGGGAGCACACAAACACACATTCACACTGGAATTGCCTTAATGGCTAGATGATAATTGCGGTGAGTCATGCAGACACCCTCTAATCATCTGCTATTAGTATTAAGTGTTTTTTTTTTGGTTCAGGACTCATTTAAACAAACAAAAAGCACTTAAGTGGTTCAGTAAGAACAGTAATCTTGGAAATCTCATTGTGGTGGAATACCTTCCATTAATGTATGGCATTTAAATATGTATATAGGAGTGGGTATTTCTCTACCACATTGGTTTTGGAGGTTTGAAATTTTGTCAAGATTAACAGCGACAAAGAACTTAAGTTTCAAAGTCTATACTTATAACCGTATTGAACAAGGGTCTGTGGTGTCATGACTGAAGTGTGAAAATGATTGAGGTATATACTCTCACTCTGTTGTATTGTATTGGCAGCTGTGACTCAGGGGTAGAGCCAGCATCTTGTTATCAGAAGGTCACTGGTTCGATTCCCCTGGTCTGCATGTCGAAGTGTCCTTGGGAAAGATACTGAACCCCAATCTGCTCCTGATGTGCTAGTCAGCACCTTGCATGGCAGCCACTGCCATCAGTCTATGAATTACTGTAAATCGCTTAGGACAAAAGTGTCTGCTAAATGCCCTAAATGTAAATGTGTTGTATTGCATTGTATTTGACTGAACAAAGCTGGTCAGTCAATGAGCCTTCACATACTGTACAGATCAAAAGCCAATGCAACATCATCACTGTGTTCATAGAACAGCCATTTTTTTCTTTCAGTGGCTAACACTGCAAATGTTATCTTTTGCTACAATAGACAGGCCTACTGCTGAGGCTGAGTTTGGTCTGAAGAACTTTATCACTAGTTTCTCAAACAGATTTGTCAGTGTTCAAAGACTTTATAAATGATTGTAATTATATACATTTTAACCAGATAACTACTAAGAAATGTAGTCAGGGCAGTGACTCACTTTACTCTACAGTGGAACATATTCAGCATTTAGATTTGGTCGAATCAAAGACCCCTCCAGCGTTCTTAGTTATCAGTCATTATTAGTTATTACGAAGTTTGAGGGTGCACTGTGTAGTTTTTGGATAGAAATTCAAACTCAGACAGGTACTATTTACAATGTTAATAAGATAATACAGGTAAATACAGATTCAGAAATATCTGATAAATACATGTCCATAACTAAATAAGCACGTTGTCCTCAGAGGGAAAATAAATAAAATAAACTAATAAAATAAAATTGTGTTGTCTATTGAGGACAGTTTGTTATTCAGTTTATTAATTCATGGGACTCAATCAATGAGTATCTTTCTTTTGTGATTAAAATATCTTCCCCAAAACTACGAAGTGCACCTTTTATCTTTTTCATTTTCATTTAACGTGTTTCTTCGTTTTGAGAAAAATGCAGCGTATCGACTGACGCAGCCGTTTAGGGCCAGGATGTGCTATACGCGTTTCTGCCCAACCCTGAATTTTTGTAAAGTGCATTTCAAGATGTTTACTGTATGTAGCATTACTGTAAGTGAAAGAGAAAGTGGAAAGCTCAGCAAAACTTTACTGTTCAGAAAAAAGGCTAAATAGGATTACACACTTTCCTACGATAATGAACAACAGCGAGGGCAGCACGGACAACACTGACAGCTTTCCACAGCCGTTCCTGCTTTTAGCTGATTGACTGGAAGTAGGAAAAACAAGCCCTCTTTAAATCATTGTTCCTTCACGGATGCGGCTCAGTAAAGGCTCTTAAAATTCATCTCAGCATGCTCCCCTTTTCTTCACTTGCCGGAAATCATTTCTATAATTGCTATAGCCTATTCTCCTCTTTTTAATTCCTTCAAGTGCATCCACTGGACTCTACTTGCTCGTGGCACGTCTCCCACGGATCATTCCACCTAGCCCCGAGCTTGAAAACCATCTTAATCAAGCATCCTATATCAATACAGGTTGTGTAAATCTGAGTAAAGCCAGCACTCTCATCAGTCACAGATCTACCCTAACAGGGCCAGTCCAGCCCTGGAGATTAAAAAGCCAATATCTTAACCAAGGTATTTTACCGGTCTCAAATGATTTTTGGTAGTTACATTATTGAGCGGATGTTTTCACTTAGGAGTCTGTCCTTCGGGGGAATTTTAATGGATTTCCTTGTTCTTTCTTGTTCAGAACAAAATTAATTATTTTGTGATTATCTGAGACCACAGTTGATGTATTGGGCAATTTTCTTCAGCTTTTTTTTGTCTTTGCTTTATTCCTCCTGTGCTGAAAGACATGTGCTCATGGTGCCAGAGAAAAGTTGTGGGTAGCTGATAGACCACATAGAGGGGCTTTTATCTGCCTTCGCCATCTTGAGTGTTTAGCTCAAGGTTGTTGCTCCACGATAAGCCAAGACACCAATCTTCTCCCGTCTCCGAAGACGATGGATTTGTATGTTCTTTGTTGGAAAGAAAAGCAATCCTGGTTCATCATCTCGTAATGTTTTACATCCCCGTTCGGAAAACATCTTCCTATAATAAACAACGTCCTTGCCACGTTGTTAAATTTAGGCGAAGGTGCCAATTACAAATGCAGTGCCGTCTTTATGCAGCTTCACTGCTACAAGAATGGATTGTTCTAATCTCATAAAGAAACACTTCGTCCAGTCATGATAATTAAATTAATTTCAACAATACACCAGCTACTATGTGTGCTGATATTTCTAGCTGCCTAAAGAACTTGATGAAGTCATAGTGCTGATACAGATCAGTAGTTTGTTTCTTGTGTTGTCAATGTCAATTTCTTCTCATTTGTTTACCTTCAATTTTCTTTTCATTAAGGGAGCATCAAGCCTGTGATTGGAGCTCCATTTAGCAAAACAAGTCTCCTCTCTGGGAATGAAATGACATTAAGACGAAAGAGAGCAAAATGCCTTTTAATGGTTTGTAATAAGGCTGGGAAGCCAGAAGCTATGCAATATCTATTCCTGCCTAAACCCGTCTGCCCCCTGATCCATGACCAATCTGATCAGTGCAGCTTGCAAAATGCAAAATGTAATAATCTGTTTAAGCGGCTCTTAGGCTCTCACATTAGAAATAGAGCCGCGCCTCGCAAAATGGTGGGGAAGAGGCAGACAGATAGAGCTTTAGATCTATTTAACAGAGCCTTTCCAGCCCAGAGGGTTTTTTTTATCGTGTATGACTCATAAGAATATGTATGAAAGGCCACTAGCCCTCTTAGCTTTTTTCTTTTCTTTTTTTTTTCAAAGTTTTTCTAGTCTTACGAGGCATTTGTGTCCTGTCAAACTCATTCTGCTGTGTCGAACATCAGTTCAGGCTCAGCGGTTGTCCCCTCTGTCTGTGGCCCAGTTTCTTAATTTCTCCCACCCTCTACATCTTTCTCTGCCGCGTACACACAGGCAGAGAAAGAAAGAGCGAAAGAATAGGCTTTTAAAAAAAAAGGCTAGTGGTACTAAATTTGTGTTTTTGAATTAAAACTTGTGCCTCCTTGTCTTGATATAATCCCTGGCACCAACCTGATCGCAACACTGTGATTACGCTCTGGTTCGGTTTAGGCACAAAAAAAAAAACAACCTTGGTATGATTTAGGAAAACATCATGTTTTGGTTTACTTGTCATTTGTCAAAACAAACATGGAAGGATATTGTCCCTATGACTCCTAAAAGATATCCAGTGGTTTAATGTTTACAAATGATAAAAATCAGTCTCAAACTGTGATCAAGTGCCATCATTCCTCATGGTGAGCCAGATAAGAATGTCTGGTACAATTTTGCTATCATGGCTGTGGTTTGGGCTTTTGGTTTAGTTGTTTCCTGTTTTATTTTGGTAGGTTTAGCCTCATGTGTCATGTTGTGACTTTCCACTTCCTGTCTTTGTCCTTTTCCTGCCCTTTTTCTGTGTACACCTATGTTTCATTTGTTCATCAGCCCTTGGGTATTTAAGTCTGTCTTTTTCCCTCTCTTTGTCAGTTTGTCTGTTTTGTGCCTTCATCTCCTGTGTTTCTCATCATGTTTTACCTGCGCTTGCCGCCTGTGTCCTCGTGTTATCTTGGTTTGTACTTAGTTTTGCTTTGTGCTCTGGGATCAGTCCTGTTTTGTTGCCAGTCTTTGATGCCTGCCTTTTGTTTCTTGCATTTTGGATTTATGGACTATAGCTTCTCTTCTCAACTGCATTTGGGTTTGTCACCTTTGTTTGCCATACCGTGCCAAACACATCAGTTATTGTTTATTCTGGTGAGTGGGCTGCTCACATATACAGATCAGTCTCTTTTTATCAAGTTTGTATCAAATTATAAGATGTAACACACTGTAATTGTTCTATGAGAATCGGACATACACAGATGATTTTTGTTCTTCTTTATGTGTGTGATGTTGTCCTAAAATGTTTTGAATAACTGAGCCTGTGTGCTGCCATTCATTCTTGTCTAACAAGCTACTGACTTGTGAGACTGCCACAACGAAGGTCAGTGCATCAATATCCCGACTGGAGAGTGGCTCATACATCCCTTAAATTGAACCAAACAAGCAACCTGATGCTGACAAACATCCCTCTTCCACAGAGGCCGAGGTTTTCTTTGGGACTTATTTACTGCTGCAGTTTGTTGTTGGGGCATAGTTACAGGAACATTTCAGCATTTTGAAAAATATAGGCAACACTTTATATTAAGGTCAAGGTTAATTTATTTATAATTTTTAGCAATCATTTATTTAACTTTGTATTCCTTTCTTATTTTTTTATTTCCCTGTAATTAGCTTCAGTTAATATGGAATACTGTAAGACCCTTATAAGATGTCTATTAACAATAATAAGACTATATAAGTGTTAGTAATAACATAATGAACACATTTATTGTGCATAATAATGGATCTGTTAACCCTGATGTTCAAAAATTCACTATTTATGATTGAGTAGTTAACTACAAACAAATGCACTGTATGTTTGTATCATTCTCATGACGTAACAACAAAATGTGTTAATGGTTTAACAATAACATAGAAGGTAAGTTAGTTAAACTCAATAAATGTGTTTGTAACAGTTATAAAAAATGCATAAGGCTTTAATATTTAGGATCAGTTTGTAAACTGTTAATACATGTAAAATAAATTTGGAGAAATGTTTGTAACCTAACAATAATTGTGTTTATTGTGCTTTATTATTAACACTTATATAGTCTAGTCATGTAATAGTCATCCAGCAAGGACTTATTAACTAATGCATATTAAATCAACCTTAATAAAAAGCTTTACCAAAATATGCTAATTTGCTTTCTTGCCGAGTGTTAGATGAGAATGTCTACAACTATGTCATCTTTGTCTTTGCAACTTGAGGCGACTGCCAGGAGCTGATTTGCTTTTCTTAGCAGAAAGAGGGGAAACGGCTAACCTCACACTGTCGAAAGGTAACAAAATCTCCCATACCAACACCTAATATCACTAATTCATCTCTTGTCCACTCTGCATGAAAACATTTATTTGATTTTATATTTAGGACACACTCCTTCCAGTAACAGCTGACTGTTTGCGCTTACATAGTGAGGCTCTGAAAGTTCCAAAATTGCTGTTATTTGTTGGGGGTAGTACTTCAGTGGATGAACTACTGCAGACAGTGGTCAAATTAACATGTGCAAGTGTGTTCACCATGAAAAATTGTTTCGTATTGTATTCAAAATGTCTGTTGTTCAGAAACTAATCAATTTGTATAATATCAGCTGCTCCCCCTACTAGTTTCTGAAGAAGTCTGAGGAGATAAAATGAACAATTTCCATTACACACAGACCTTATTTTGATGCTCGTAAGAACTGATCCAGCACTACTTCGATCAATCTGCCGATTATATGGATTGCATTCCCTGTGCTCAGGGTTGTAGAAAGCCAATTGCTTTTCATTCGTTTTCCTGATTATCTGCCCCGTTTCTTAAAACATAAATATTGAAATTCTATCATGTGTCTGAGAACAGGGATGTATACATATAACTTCTCCCTATGAAGTGAAACCTTTTGTACAGCACTACAGAACCTGTGGGAAGTAGTTTTGCAGAAATTGAAATTTTCATCAGGTAGCGCCATTTGGAAGCTGTCAGCACGGGCTTCCACCGTAGTGAAGAGCCTTCAGTACCTTCACCGCGCTGCCTGCGAGACAGACAGTCAGCACCTGGCGGGTCAAGATATTGAAGTCGAGTCTGAGTGGGAGAGGGTGAGAAGAAGCAGAGAAAGTAACAAAGCGATGACAAATGAAGCAATGCAGAGTACACGAGAAAGTGTGAGACTGAGAGAATGAGAGTATCAGGATGAAAAAAAAAAAGGAGCGAGTACAGGAGATGATGACTATCCATCACTGTAGGTACTCCCACTGCATTATGGGGTGACATGAGTGATTACCGAGTGTGTCTGAACACTGTAGACCAGACCCTGATATCCCCTCTGCCTGCTCCACTCATGAATGATGGTTGTTGCCTGGCTGCTCTGGGCTACACGGGGCCTCAGAGATGGCGATGGATAAGTCTGACCTGCTACGAGGTCTTACAGGGTCTACATCGCCAATCCATCAGCCCAAGTGAGGAGGAGGCGTCTAGACAGAAACTCTGGCCCTGAGAGATGGACATGTGTTTTCTCATGAGGAACGCAAATTAATGTATTCAGCAGTGGAGGTGGTTCTAATGACCAGTATTCAGACAGTGTGTAATTATGTGCACTTCTTGAGTCTGATGGGCGGGGGCCAGTGGGAGGAATGAGGCGAAGTAATTTCCAGAAATAGTCAGTAGAGGGCAGAGGTTTGGTTCCTTTGGCACATTAGAATGGGGGATGTATGATTGTGTTTTCCCTGATTTATCTGCTTAGGCCCCAAAAAACACCTATTTTGCCAATTGCAGATAATTAAATGATGGCAATGTGCATTTCTGAAAAGCACGGATATGCTAAAGCTTTGTATTTCTCCGGTTTTGGCTTTAAATACCTGTTTTGGTCACCAGAAGCATTGCTCCCAGCTACTTTCGAAAAACATCCAGTCCAACTTTCAAAATAAAGCTTTCTGACAGTTTTTGACAGTTATGTTATGTTCCGCTACATTACATTACATTATGTTATTTTATGTTACGTGGGATGATATGACGTGGCATGACGTGATGTGAGGTGATCAAACACTCACAGTCTGGTTTGGTAAGTGACATAAATTACATAATTAATGTACATTAATGTCCTTAGGTCACATAATTGAAAAAAAAATAATCAGTCTTGATTTATCATATTTTGTGCAGCTTTTTGAGCAACAGAGGGCTACATGCAACTCACCTACAAACAGACTCTGATATGTGAAACTGGAGTTGTCCTTTAAAAAAAGTTTTGTTGATCTTTGTATTGACAGAAGGTTGCGCTTCAGCATAAAGCTTCACATTAACAGCAGGCTTTAGAAAATTAAATCCGCTAATACACCTCGTCCTAAATTTATGAAACAATAAACAGATACAGATGGCTCGGAAATGATCTGTTTGATCAAATCATTAGTGTGCCAGCTGCAAAGCACTGCAAAAATTAAAGCCAAAGCCCTCAATTCCTGATAAAAGGTATTGTTCTCAAAAGCAGGCGAAGGCACAGTTAAAAAGTGAAAATGCTACTTTTATAGAGGAACGAATAAGGAAATGTTTATCCAACCCAATCACTGGAATAAATGGTGCCATTTAGGTCTCTGCAAACCACAGATATGTTGAAACTTAATATTTCTTTTCAATTTTTTTTTGGGACAATGCCTATGACCTGATTAGGTTTACGAAGATCTTCTTTGGCTTAAATTAACAGTTTTGTCGCCACAAACACAGCTAGAGATCCTGACTTCTGAGTCAAAAATATACTGATGTTGCAGTCTTGAACTGTGGTCACTGGCTTGGCAGCCTTAAACATGCTTTAAAGTTTTATGTCCTACAATAATGGACAATTTCCGATTTATTCTAACTGGGCAGTTCAACATTGTGTTTTGCACCGTATGCAAAGTGGATTCAAGAGCGTTAGGGTTACAATAATAACTATAACAATACTGTTGTTCTTCACGCTGAAGGTGTTGCAGGTGTTCCCCTCTCCGCGTACCTTGGAGGAAGGTGAAGTTGTGCCAGCTACACCTACTCTGTTATGTAACTGTTCAAAGAAACAAAGAGCATTACAAAATAAAAGCCTGAACTTTCCTCCATACAGCAGAAACTAAAGTAAAGTAAAATGCTTGTTTTCTACTATTGTTCAACTCAACCCCCTTAATTTATTTTGCTCGCCAAGAATATTTTGCTCAGTCTATATATCTTGAATATTCACTTTCAGATGCAGTACAGAGACTCTCAAGAACTCTCCCTGCTGCTCTTTGGCTCCTCTGTGTACACAGATTATGAGTCTCACAGGGGTACAGAAAGAAACAAATTCCTTATTACAGAGTGCACAATGTGGTGATAGAGTTCCCTAATTATGTTGTTGTTTTCCCTCTGAGCCCCCCTGACTAATTCATAATCTAGCCTGTGGAATTGCCACGGATAAATGCGGGAGTCTCCAAGCCGGGGCTGTTAGCACCCATTTACTGAAACAGAGCTGGGGAAGTGCGCTGAGATGTATCAGACTAGAACAATGCAGCCAGATGAGAGGAAACTTTTCACCTGGGGGAAAAATACAGAGCGAGTTCGGAATTAATTTATAATCAGAGTTTAGACAGTGGCAATATCGTGTGCCAATGGTGTCTATTCAGACGGAAAATGTGATATTCACAGGGTGCAGGGCCCGTGTTCGGAGCATATTAGGCTCGTGTGGTAAGACTCGTCTCACATGTGTTGCTGTAAGCCCTGCAGCCACAGAGATAAAAGATGAGGAATGATGAAGAGGGGGAACACTGGAGTGGCAGAGCACGATAAGTTTACTAGGGCAGACAAATCTGAGAGCGAGCACGGCTGGAATTTCAGTGATTATTATTATGACTGTTTTACTTGACATACCTTGAGTAACTGCTTTTGTAATTCAAGTCTAGTTGTCATTCTGATTTTTAAAATTTTGCAGCACGAGCCCTAAATGTCAGAATATCAAGAGTAGATTTTACCAACTTGATTCTGATATAATGCCGGTTTGTTCCTATTTAATTTAGAACATTGCTCCTTCAATATGTGTCAACTGTGGGAATTCTTTTCCACATATGGGAATAAAGCCAGTCACTGATGAATATATGTAACTCACAATATGCCAGTGTCTTTTGCTCACTTTTTGATTCATTTGTTCCGTTCTGTTTCGTTTTCTATTTTCGCTTTTCCCCTGAGGGTCGCGGTGATGTTGCCCCCTTTTTCAGGGGGATTTCTGAAGCCTGTCCCAGTTACTCAATGGGCGAAGGCCAGGGTACACCCTGAATGAGTCACTGATCGAACGGCTCTACCCACTGAGCTACAGCCGCCCCATTTGTGATTCATTTGTATAATGTAAAAAAAAAAAAAAGACAACCAATTGTGACACCGTCCAGTTCACAAATTTTTCCCAATTTTCATATGTGATATAGCCAGTCATGTGTGGAACTGTGTGAAAATGTGTAATTCACAAAATGAAGCACATTTCACATAATTTGATTTGATTTTTTCAGCGAACGATAAAGACCTATTGTCATGTGCACAATAGAGAATATATAATCTTTAGTTAGACTCCATCGTCACGTAGTAAATTCGTCAAATACTAAATAACGCTTGGGAATAGCGGCCGACCCCAACCAACCAGCCCAAAGCATCAGTATTTTAACAAGTTGGTGACGAGTCTCAAAGATCAGCTTTCCCAAAAATTGGACGCTAGATCAATGATTATGAAGTGTTCCCATCTAGCCAACATAAACCTAGTTCTGAATGTAAATGTGGTTTTATATAATTTTTTCTTATAATAAACAGTGAACTATTGCAAATGATCACAGAGAGACATGCCTATTCAATAAAGGGTAGCTGTAATCGTTTTGAGCTAAATGCAGACAGAGGTTTGGCATGACACCTATAGGTATAAGACCCAATGCATGGGGTCAGGTATGACTTTAAGATTGTGACTGATGCCTGATCACTTGCCCGAGTGGCTTCTCTGGGAAAAAAAAAAACAAACAACAACAAAAGAAATGTATTTGTCTTTGCTTCTGGTCAATTCTGGCTTAGAGTCTATGAGGAAAAACACTTCAGTGCCACAGAAAACATTTGGGTGCATTGCTTCGCCTCCCTTTCTTGCCCTCTCGCCTGCTGTGCTCAGCTCAACACAAACACAAATTATCCCTTTTTGTAGCTCGGGCACTTGCAGCCTGAAAGTTCTCTTCATGTCCCTCCACAGGACAAAGAAAGAAATGGATAGCAAACAGGCAGTGCTGGAAGTGGCCAGAATTATTTGTTTCTCTTATTTCTTTGCGCCTGCCCTCTGTGCTGCGGCTCATTTTTTTTTTTCCGACAAGCCTCTGGCTCGGCGCTCTGCAAAAAAGCTGTCCCAGCTGAATATCGGCCTTCCAGTCTGCAGGGGGTGGCTGATACCATGAAAGATTGAATGCTTTTTCTTTGTGCCCAGTCTCTCCCTGGTTCACCACTTTACTCTAAGCACTGGTGTGTGCTCTTCCACTCTACCCTGGTTGCCAATAAGCGTGCCGACTGACACATGGCTGTCAAACTTTTCACTGCTGGACATTGCTGTGGTTGGCCTCCAATAACAAAGTCCCCCAGCCCCAGAGAGAGGAGGACCAACTACATTCATGTCGTGCCGCCAACAGCTTGGAGCTTACCATGCAAAAAAAAAAGAAAAAAAGAAACTGTGGCATTGACTTCCAGAGAGGCCTTTTGGTTTCCTGTGGAGTCCAGCAACTTTAAATGAGGCAAAGACCATCTGTTCAAACACAATCGCCAACAACAACAATGCATGTTCCTGACACAACAGCGCAAGAACCTATTTTTACGGGACATTTTGCCCCCGCGTGGAGTTTTCTCTCGCGTAAAAGCCTGGACTGGGTATTGAAATCTGATTTTGGTGTTAAACATCCCTACCATGAGACTAGAGAGAAGCCGGTTGTGACCAGAACTTTTCTCATTTACGCCCCTCTCAAGCTGAAGTCCAATGTGTTGTCTGCACCACGGAGCGGGTAATTGGCTGTCAGCTGCCTCCTGAAAATCAAACGCACAAAGCAAGAGTGAATAGGGTAGCAGACGGGACTGACATTTATCCCGCACACACAGACAACCAACGTTACGCTTATGCAATTATGATATTTAGCCAGGTATACCGTATGTCCACAATCAGACTGCAGCTTATTTTCTATGCATCTTGTTAGAAACTCGCGAGAAAAAAACATTGCTGGCTGTAATGCAGTCATGCAGAGCCATGTAGGTGTCATGAGTCTTTTAAGTTTTTACCTCATGCACATTGTTAATTATTAATACATGCCTTGAATTTTAAAACTTATGGGTCTTTAGAGTTGAGGTACTGTGACAGCGGTTGTATTTTTAGTATTTGGTTGCATTTGAAAATGTAGAGTTGATAATGTTCTGACCTCTAACGATTTTGTTGACTTCTCTGAAAGACATTGTTTGACATTCTGGGAAATATGTCCTCTTAGCAAGAGAGAGATGAGAAGTGCAATGCTCTTAGTTAAAGGGGAACTCATTTATTCATCATTGAATCACCATAATGTTTGCATATGTAACCTTTTGTGGCTCCTGTTTGGTAACTTTTTATTTGGTTGTCAGAACAAAAGAAAATATGTTGTTTGCCACTGATTCTCAAAACTGCATATATAAATGTTCCCAAAACGACATGAGCAGTACAGGGTACTGCTGCTTTTTATGCTCCTTCACCCTACTTCCTCCTTCACTGTCATAATTTTTACTACAGCATGCAAAGATGGAGAATGATAGAAGCAAGTATGGAGATGGAGAGCCCTGGTGTTGCGTCAAAGTCTGTTGCCATGTTGATATGTGTTCCCCCTTATCAGCGGGACTTGAGATGGTTCAACACTGGCATTCATTCTACTAGATTGGTAAATAACAAAGCCTGTCTATTCCTTAACAAAACTGGGTGTTTTACTCTGCCTTTCATAGCACTGAGATCAGGGTTTCTTACGGTTATGGCTAGCAGTAGCCATCTTGCAAACGCTATCTTTGCGACAGCGGCGCCAGCTGTAACATCACAGGGAAACACTGGGAGGGGAGGAAGCTGAAAAGTTGTCTATTTCACTTTAAGTAAAAATAACAATAGACTAAAATAAACTAAAAGTATAAAAGTATTAGCATCAAATACTTTTTAAATACGTACTCAATATGCAGAATGAAAAATTCCATTTTAGAATTTTGTATATCTGTTGTCAAGCAAATGTATGAGTACAAAAGTACAAAAAAGGAAACTACTCAAGAAAAGTACCTCAAAACTGTACTGAAGTACAGTACTTGAGTAATTGTACCTTGTTGCTCTCAGCCACCGGTGAATAAATTGCTCTCTGACGATATAAATGGTGTGGACCGGACTTTCAACACACTCCAATACGGCACAGACTACAAAAGACAGTCGAAATATGTCAAAGCGTTTATTCGATCAATTCAGTCATTTTAGTTGATTGCAGGTCATTGCGTTGCTTTACATCATACAGGTTTCTCTGTTTTTCTGGTCATTCAACAAATTGCTTTAATGAAGTCGGAGCACCAAAGGCTGGACGTGTAACACCTGCGTAACGCAACCCTGATACAGGTCTCTTCTATTATATATTCTTTTTTTTACCACAAACACACGTTCACACAGCCTGGGACACGCTGTCATGATCCACTGCCTGCAGGGTTGTGTGTTATTTTTCTTTTACTTTACCTTATATTGGCTCCATCGCTGTCTAATTGGGTTTTATTTGTTCAAATTCGCCACTGACTTTGTGGCTTTGAGCTCAGCGACGCACGAGATAGAAAGAGATGCCAAACAAGAAACGATCTGGTTCTAACCAGTCGGAACCAGCCTTATTTTAGACCTTATAAAAACCTATTTATAATCACTTATTTTCAATTCATAGGCATTAGCTAGTTACATTCCAGAGCACACAATGCTCCATCGCCATCTGCATTTCCTTTTAGTTTTCCGTGGGGGTTTGGCAAGATATCAACCTGGCTTGAGTCTGAGATCTGTTTTTGTTGGACGAATGGACATTGTGTAAAAACATTAAATAGCAGTTTATTATCTATTCGTTCACATCTGTGGCTCGATTTTGTGTGAATCCCTCAATTCAACATGAGAAAAAACAGTGAGGAGGGATTTCTTCGGAGTGCGCAACAATCCTCCCTCTATTCAGAGGATTTCAATCCCGGTGTGATTTCCATTCCTCCTCTTCCTTCTTTTCCTCCTCCTTTGTATCCCCATCAAGTAGGCCAGTTGATGTGGGACAGCTAAAGAGCTCCCCCCCCCCTCTTTTTTTTTTTTTTTTACACTCCTCTCGGTGGAGCGGGTAGAGAGCTCAGAACAAGGCGCCAGGAGTTCAGGAATCATCTAATCCCAGTCTCTAACCTAAACAGTTTGTGCAGCGCCACTCGCCTCGGGGCAACATCATCTGAATATGTTTAACAATGCGCCATTTTCTGCAGTATCATTATTAATTTGGAGAGGGTGGGTTCAGTGTGAGTGGACTTATCGTTAGAATTCTATCTTAATTACCCCATTTCTACCGAAAAAAGGCCTTTAGCACATTAAAGCGATACAGTTGTGATTTAACAAAGCTAGAGATGAGCAGATATTCAAACTGTTCTGCTCTGTTGGGATTATTTGAAAGTTCACTAAAACCGAGAGGTTACAGAGCGGGGTAACTCCGATGAATATGTGATCTCATAATAGCTTCATCTGTGACATTAAGTGCTTTTTATCTGATATGAAACACAGTTTCCAACTTTTCGCAATCTCCCCGATGACAAAAAAAATCTTTGCAGGGCAAAACACGATTTACATTTTTTTCTTGCATGGAACAGATTCATATCCACAGCATGTGTTGCAATGGTTGCTTTTGAATATATGTGCTTCCTGCTGTGCTTTCCCCCATAGGGAGCAAGCTCATCTCCTACAACACACATTTATACACTCCTTATTTTATATATATATGCATGTATGTTTTGAGAGATAGGTACTGTAATGCCATACAAGTGATGTTTGATATCAATCTAAAGCTGAAGTGCTTTTAATAGAAGATGCCCAAAGTGGGGCTATGGACCGAAGTTGGCCCGCTTTAAGATTACATTTGATCTGTAAGATTATTGAAGTGGAAAAACAAACAAGAAAACCAAAGATCGTTTTCTATTTCATTTTTTTGTTTTCTTTAGACGATTGTGTTTACATTCCGGCTGTCCAAGGCACCCCTGGATTTTTTTATGAATCTGGTGAGTGACAAACTGTCCGTACAGAAGGTCACTAGCAATATTTTCCTTACAGTATCTGCTGATAGCAAAGGAAATAGGAGTTCATAAAGTTTTGCATTTACATTTTTAGAGTCAACATCAAAATATACTTTAAATAGCAAAAGTAAAAGTATTCCTTCTGCAGGCATAATAATGCCATGTTCATAACTGTAGCAACTATCAAGTCAGGAAACTGATTTCCTCAGAATTACCAGGTCAGGTAGACTATTACATCTAATTTGTAGGAGCTAAAATGAGCAACTTAAAATGATTAGTCCACTTTACACCATTTTACAGTGTAAACACAGTTAACATCTTGTTATGTTTGTTGA
The DNA here is from genome assembly GCA_900302685.1 of Spondyliosoma cantharus. Lineage (NCBI taxonomy): Eukaryota > Metazoa > Chordata > Actinopteri > Spariformes > Sparidae > Spondyliosoma > Spondyliosoma cantharus. Next base: position 61,616 of record OMLP01015290.1, on the reverse strand, counting down.
CATGGTTAAAGCACTCGATGAAGGTGGGATTGCACTTTAAAGGGATAGTTCGGGTTTTTTGAAGTGGGGTCACATAAAGTAAATATCTATAGTCGGTCTGTTCCTTACCGTAATTGCCGATCAGCGCAGCCTCAGTTTGGAGAAGCAGAGAGCCTCTCCAGCCCAGACGCTCAGCTTTGTACTGCAGTGAATGGAGTCCAGATGCAAAGCGAATTTTAACCACCTAAAACAAGCCCCAGCTAAAAAAATCTATATCAGGTCAAGTGTACGTTGTATAGAGCAAGTTCACACCGCTTTACATCGCCGTCAGACCGCCCTTCCTCCTGGAGCGGCTCTCTACTTCCCCAAACTGAGGCTGCGCTGATTGGCAATAACGGTAGGGAACAGACCGACTATAGATATGTAATTTATATGACCCCACTTCAAAAAACCCGAACTATCCCTTTAATTTGTCCTTTTCCTTTGGCTGCCTTTTCTCTCCAGCTGTCCTCCCTGTCTGCCTTTTTCTGGATGTGAAATTTATGTGAGACTTCACAGCGCGTTGTCTCATTTACAGTGGGATCACATCCTCTCGCACAGACTTCACTGAACGCAACAGTTTGTTGATTTTGAATCACACCTGCAAATATTGAATACTTTGTAATTTGTGTTTTCCCACACTCGTGTAATCTCTGTGATGAGGAACAGCAGGTATTAAAAAAAGAAATGTCAACGGGCCACGTTACCCAAACCGTTTGTTTTCGTCTTTCGATTATCATCCTCAGTGCTGGTGGTGAAGTAATTGTTTCCGGGGCTCATTCATTTGCAGCGTACGTATACATCACATACAGGAATTTTTCAAAGCGAAGGCCTCAAAGACAAGCATTAGAGGCCAATCAGGAAGCGGTGTGATGCAACGTTGCGGCCGTTACCCTTGGGGGTTGGCCTTGTTAGATATGGAGATAAGAGTGTGAGGGATATCACAGGCACTTTAATTGATGTCACTCAAGGAAACCGACCACCCAGATGTTGTACAGTTTCACTATCAACACCAATAAACACTGAAAATTCCACATTTACTGCAGATTTTTATGTTTTACTGCATGATTAAAAAATAGCAGCAGTAAGCGTGCAATAAGAGTGGACACCCATCTTTGGTTCTGCCTCTTCTGGATTTTAATTTTCAACAGTACATGTTGATGTGGAACGTTTACAATACGCAGCTGGTGTTACAGTACATGCTGTATGATTCTAGAATGCATTTCATTTTTAAAAAGTTTTATTGAGATCATCATTCGCCAGAGGTTCCGGGTCTGAAAAGTGAAGCCAGTATCGAAGTGTCTTACACCTATATTCTTTCTAATGGCCAGCATAGGCAAACAATTCTTGTTGTATGTAAGCTTATGAGAAAATAAGCCTACTTCTCGTTTGAGTTATTACTGCAGTCAACAATTTCCTCATGAGACTATGGTCTCAATTGCGAGCTTGAAGTCTTCTTCGATACAGCATGATGTTAATTTGTAGATTATGGTCCCATTTAGAGTGAAATTGACAATATAGCAGGGTTTGCTTCAGGGCGTGGTTACCTTGTGATTTACATTAATACTGCGTGTCCTCTGGTTCTCAGTCAGGTCCAATCAGGCGTAGCAATGCGTATCCTCCACAACTCCACCCTCTCAACCATATATGGTCACTTCTAGATCCAAAAACTCAACCATGGCAATGGCCATAATACCAAACTCTGTGTCAAATGTTACGTAGCTGTGTCCATAGGACTTAACCGTATCCCACAACCTGCATTAAATATAAGTGGTTGTAAATGAGAAGAAGATTGTTACCTATGTCACTCTTCATTGACAGTCTGTGGCATTGGATCAAGATGGCCTCTTTCATCTTTCTCTAGTGTCCAGTGACTCCTGGTAAATTGCTTTGAGCCTTGTGGTTTGATTGAGGAGGCTATTTGCATTTGACTCAACAGATGATCCTTGAACAATGACAAGGGTTATGATCTCCCACCATATATGTCCAAAGGATTTGGGAATCTTTCTGTCACAGACACGTCTACCAATGTCGAGAACTCATATTCATCAACTAAACTCGTAAAGTCAAACATTTTCCAGGTAGTTACCCTCATGCCGCCAACAGAAATATAAAGCGGCACAGATTTTGTGACACGTTTTTAGCATGCTATGTCATGTTCTATTACATCACATCATAAACAACTGGCAAATACAGCGGGAAACCTATTCACAAAAGTAATAGAAGGATCAGCCTGTGATCAACTGCATATCCAGGCAACATAACAATAACAACAACAGTGGAGTTTATTTCTGGTTTCTTTTATTTATTATTCACACTGCAGTGGTATTGTTGATATGATACTGCATTTTTTACCGGTGATTGATTCCCTCCTTAGCTCATCTACCTGGTAAATGTGTTGTCCCATGAGATTTTCTCTTTGAAAGTCTTTGAAATGAGATGCCCTCTGTTGGCCTGTCCAGAAATGCAGACTTCAGAGGATCTGGCCCCTCTGTTGGGAGACAGCTAGTGGCTGCTACACTGTATGACTGTCACATCTCTCCATGAACTGTATGTGGCCCCAGGCAAAGAAAACACTCTGGTCCCGGCTGTGATGTGCTCCAGCTTTGTTTCCAAGCAACCTTCCAGCTAAAAGCTTGGAGGAAATGAAGGAGGAGAGTTGTTGGAGAGTCTCGATGGGGTGGGTGAAGCGAGGGATGGGTGTCTGTTGTTGAAGTGGTTCCACTTGCTTTAGAGGCAGTTGTGTCAGAGATTGGTCTTAGAGCAGTGTTGAACTGTGGCTGAATATCTAGTTGTTTAGCTACCCAGCCATGATGGAAGACCCAATATTGGGAAATATCTTTACCAGGAAGCCATATAACCTAATTTACACTCAATGATTTTCTGGCTGTATGTTATTTATCATATTCCTGTATATTCCAAGTATTTCAGCAGCTAAGAGCGTCCCCAAGAGTAGAGATATACCTCCCAGTCTTGCCATCGTAATTCATTACACGAAGTGAGCATTCTTGACTAAACTTTGTTCCATTATAACTGAATACTGACCTGTCGCTCTATGCCTGCCACTCTTCTTCACACACTCCCTTGATCTGACAGCCGACAGATTCCCACACACAAATACATGTGGGCTAACCAGTCTGACATTATGAATTACCTCTCAGAGATCCAAAAATGGCTTGCTGACAAGATTCAACGGAGAAGGCAGGAGTACGACACCTGGGAATAAGAATATAAAGAGTGTGAAGTTCGGATATCAACTGAAAGTGGAAAACATGTTTGGCCTGTCATCGATCAACGCTCGCTGTGGATATGTTTCCTCTGTCTCTTCGGTGTATCTTTCAGTCTTCACATAAGACAACAGGTGACGGCTACCTTTAATCCAATCCACTCTGCCGGCCCTCAAAGCCTATATCCACGTTTTCCATATCTCCTTTTATCCCATTACGGCACACTACTCGTGTTGGATCAGGCAGGGAAACTAAATCAGCCCTCTCAATCCATTGAATTATTACTCGAATCATGTGGTTTGAGTGACTGCCTGGGGAGGCAAGTGGAGCCAACCTGCCCCCTCAAGAGTGCTTTTGCACATATGTCGACGATCAAAGAGGCATAAGTATGCATAAAATCTGATCTACATTAGTCAAAGAACTCATCGTCTGACGCATAGTGTAAAGGAGGAGAGCCCCCGTTCAAGAAGCGTTTCATTTTACGTTCTTAACTGATTAACGCTTGTCAGTATGACCCCTTATGTATAACGTAGAAGTGGGGAACTTAAGCCATCTTGATAATATTTTCTTAAGTAATATGTAAATTATCATCCATCCATGCAGACAGCTCAGTGTTCTATGACCTTTCAGACTAGAATCTTTCTCTTCTCGCAAAGGCATACCTGCCAACACTCCAGCAGTCTCCCCATTGTTAACCCTTTCACCTCCTGTGCTCCCGATTAGTAATAACTCATGTTAATCTTAGTTGTACAATTTAAATGGGAGTGTTTCAGTTTCCTGTCGGATATGAGTTGTGGTACCTGGCAACCCAACCAAACCCAAATGACCCTGCCAAACGGTTGACACTTATCATTTGCCGCTGAAAATGGATGAAATACTCACCGATACCCCAGAAAATCTAGCTCTTTCTCACAGTCTATTGTTGGCAGGTATGCAGAGGTCATTTTTGGATGAACCTTGGTCTGTTGTTGACTTCTCATCAATGTGGATCATTTGATGCAACTCGCAGTTTAAAGAGGCATTCAATAGACGGAAATCTGCAGACAACAACTTCACACATTTCACATTTCACGCTTCACACGTCTCCTCATATTTATGATCATTTCTTTGTGTTATTTATGTTCAGTCGTATTCAACTTGTGCTTTTTCAAGTTCTGCAAGGCCTAACAAAATTATTTTGAAATGTTCTAAACCTAAAACAATTAATCAATTAGTTGAGAGACACTAAATTAATCAGCAAAAATGTGTATAATTGCTTAACAGATTGGGTCATTTTAAATTTCAAATTTCAGCAAAAATGCGTTAAGCATTTTAATTTGATTAAGCAATTCAAATAATCTGCAGACTAATCGATAGTAAAGGTAATAATTCAGTTGCAGCCTTTAAGTTAGTAACTCAACATGTATTCTTACCAATAGCATTTAATGCAATAAAAATAACACATAGTTGAATAGTCGCATCGGTGATAATAGCGGCGCTATTGGCTAGCAAATAGTTTTTGTATGGCGCTTTTAGAGTGCGCCCAGGGCAGTGTCAATAGTACTTGTTTCATTTCTCTGCTGTGAAATTAGGCCAGTGAAACACTGGGACAGGCACTTACACTAATTACATTTTACTGTCAGATGTGCCCAGGTTCACCTCCAGTCTCCCCACAGCGACACGCAACCTTCCTTCATCCGAATCAACACGTGGTTTCTCTGGTGGAGCATTTAGATGCTTTCTGTTGCATGCGTGTGATCTTTATGGTAATAAGGACTTTGCATCGCACTCCATCAGTAGTACTTGTTTCCACCCTTAAATGCTGTCAGTACTCATTTTCTGTTCTGATTTAGTCCAGATTAACATCACAGCAAATCGTTTAACACACTGATTGACTTTGTGCCTCTAATGTTCCGGCTGACTTTGGAGAAAAAGGCGAATGAGAGACAAGGATCTGAACTGGACTATCTGTATCACTTCCATCTCCAAAAAGTCATTATGGTCGGCCCCCGCCCTCCGCTCTCTCTGGGCCGCTGTGGTCTGCAGAGAAGAAAATTACATTAGAGGGGAAAGGATTTCAATTGTCTTCTTGAGGCTGAGGAGTGTGGAAACCTGCAGGGCTCGGGGGACCTGTAGTGTTTTTAAAATCAGTTCCGTGATGGGATTGTCTCGGGGGACTGTGGGCTGGTCTGGACCAAGGTTGTTATACTCTACTTAAACTAAACTGAAAACTAAAACTACGTGTAGAAACATTATTTTAAGTTAACTGAGATGAAAAAAATAAATTAAAAAAAACTACAATTATATGTAAACTTAAAGATACACAGGATATTGCTTTAGTGTTTTTTTTTGAGGAGGTGTTGGTGCTCATGTTTATTGAGACAGGGATGTCTTCATGCCTGTGAGTTAATTGAGTCTTAAGTCTTCCTCCTGACATATATTAGAATAAAGAGAAACTAAAATCAAAGTCATTGTGTCATAAAATAACTATAACACAGCCAGAAAATGACATTTTTTGATGTTTTGTGTTCCATGTTTGTGAGCTTTTGCATTGTGAATGATTGCATCCACCAATCACAAAGTGTGCAACAGACATGACGTCGCACCATCTGATGACAGTGATCTGCTTATAGTTTAACTTCCTAATCATACTGTTTTATATGACAAAAGGACACAAATTTGGTTTATCTGATGTCATGGTGTGCAGTTTCTACATGGTCATTAATTCAAAGTTCAATTATGGTTTGGGCTGAAAATGAACCCTTTCATAATATTAACCAAGTGTAGAAAGGATAACTTCACCCATGCATTGCTCCAGTCTTTTTTCAAAGTTGCTAAGCTATGACATTTCCAAAAACGTGATTTTTCAGCAGTAAAGACGGTCCTGGCGCAACATTAACAATGATGTTTCAGGAACAACAGCAACACGGGGATGTCACATTGTGCCAATTTATCCTTCCATGTGTCCGCATTTTCACGTTGTGTTGACATCACGACCCTGGTGGGTAACGGTCTTATTACTGAAACCAATAAAAACAAATCTAAAATGAGCAAACAAGCCTCCCCACTGTAAAATATATACGAAAACTATAGCCTGGACCCTCTCCTCTGTCAGGAAACATGCGCTGGGTCCTGATTGGTTGATACAGTGACAGTCTGCTGCTGCCTTGAGCATTAAAAATCCCTGATATACCTATCACTTATGTCACCCCTGCAAATAATAAGAGTGTGACAATATCAAATTATCTCGCATTTTGTGCTGAACTCCTCGGCGGCTGCAAAGACAGCAAAGGATGGGAGCTGAGAGTGTGTTGCTACGGCAACCGGGAACAGTTCTGAGGCTTCCTCTAACAAGTTTCCTGGGAATGCAGTCCTGGCTGTTACATAAGATGTGACTTACTCTCTTTCTGTCTCACGCACACACAGTCGCAGGGCTTTTCCTGTGGCAGAATTTCACATTCAGCATGATTTATTCATAACTGGATAGCTGCGCTGGATTTATGATTCCACCATGTAAATGCAAGCCCATGCAATCTACCACACTTGGCAAGAGTTTGCACGGGGGGCATTGTCGGACTCGAAGTCAATTTCTGTGGCTGTGGACACATGAAAAATGGGCTTTGAACAGATTTAGATTGAGGAGATCGTTGCTTGAATAAGAAACGGTACAAAGATAGCAAGACAATTTGGCACCGTCGCCCGCTGTTGCGATGTTGCACAGGATGAAATAACCACAGTCGAGTATAATAAAACTGGGCGGTGCATTTTTCAACATGAGCGCTAATAATCTACCTTTTGTGTTTCATTCTAAAATACAAAAGGAGGAACCGGGAAGTGTGGCAGCACAAAAGCCTCAAGGATTGTCATTTTCCCGAGGATCAAGGAACGCTGATCCTGACACTTTTGTTAAATTTCTCTCCGTCACCTAGCGTTCCGTGCCCACTTTGACTGGCAGAGGGATAGGGGAGCCGAGGAGGAGCGCTGAGCGTAGCACAGATAACACACTTCATCATTAGCGGGGCTCATGATAAGTATTCAGACATTCAGCAGCTTCTCCTTATCTGGCCTCCATAATCTCTCTGCAGCTAAATACTATGGCCGCTTTCAGCTCGCCACTCCGTAGGTGAAATTGGGTGTTAGAGAGGAGAAATTGCCATTTTACGTGTGTTGGGACAGCCTGCCAATAGCCTAATCATTTTTGAAGAGATTAGTGCTGAGGCTGATAGACTTTGTGTGCACAGCTTTCAGGGGAGGGGTTGCAGGAATATGCATATTTGCTGTTACAGTTTCTGTTCACTCTGTTCCCGGATCATTTTACAGTCTCCTGTACCTGCCGTCTCCCCAGACTCTCCCGAAACATGCAGCCACACACAAGCTGTCTTCCCCTCATCATTACTGTTGTAGCTTGGCAGACAATAGCCACTTGCCTCCGCCAGCTTCTCCATGCTCTGATCCCTCCATGCTCGCTGCAATCCTCTGCCCTGCTGGGAGAAAGATAGCGGGGTGTAGGCTTTGATTGTTACGGGGGGGGGGG